>QKYT01000184.1:69752-86847 GCA_003550305.1 Glomus cerebriforme | reverse complement strand
GTTATGTTAAATTTTGCTTGATTGAAATGGAAGCCAAGTTTAATGTTAAATTTAAATTTAAATTTAAATTTAAATTTAACATAAAATTAGTTTTTGAACAGTTTCCTTTTTAAGACATTGACTACCTATCTTTGGCATTGATTTACTGATTACATTATCAAACTTTTCCTTTTTTAAATTTAACTTTTTCATTTTAGTACTTCTATCAGTCATCTAATCTCTTAGCGGTGTAAATATTAAACAATGATTGCTTTTCGAAAAAGATCCCATACTGTAAGTATTTATCAAATTTTTAAAGGTCATGCTTTAATCCTATTTATGAAATTATTAAATTGGAAATATATTATATAGTACTTAGAATTAGTAGGTGGTGCGTGGGGATTAGGTGCAGCAATATATGCATTTCTTTTTGGTAAGCTTTATTTCAATAATTATTCTAACTTTTTTAAAAAAAAATCAAAAGAAATAAAAATATTTAAATTTTTTTTTTTTAGGCGCGGATGCATTACGACCATGGGGAGCCGTACATTTATATTGCTGTGGATTTTCTCGTTCAGCACAATAAAAAAGATCAAATCCGGTTTACCGATTATTCTATTTTTGATCCTAAAATTAAAGATCGACCAAAAAAAGATCTTTTATTGGCCGAGCAAAATGAATTATTTTTATTGTTACAATCAAGATTTGATAGCTTAGAATTATTTTTACAAGAATATGTTATTGATGTACGATTTTTGGATAAAATTCGGAAGCTAAATCAATCAAAGAAAATGACGACAATGAAAATAGTGATGGCAGAAATAATAGTGATGATAATGATAATAATGAAATTGGAGATGAACAAGAAAAGAATTTAGCGTCCATTACTACTGTTACAACTGAATCATCGCAACAAGAAGAAAGTATAATGATTACAATTCCACCAAATCTCACTCAAAATTCAACAATTGATAATTCATCAACTACAAACACAACTTATACTGCTGATACTGCTGATACTTCACAAGATGATAGCTCAAGGCAACAAAATACTTTAACTCAACAACAATAATGTTTATTTTAATTTTTTTTCTGCCAAACAATTAATTAGTAAAAGATAATAAAATTATTATATAATAAGTGTTCTTTTAAAAGTTTTAAAATTCAATTATAACATTTAAGTAACAATTACAAATAGTTAACATCAATTAGTCCCATATAAGGGTTAGGAATATTTGCCATGACCATCTATCTATTGTTAAGTATTCTAGAAGTATTCTAGGAATGGTTTTTTTTGGTTGGTGAAGTATGTCGTGCCAAAACCACTACAAGTCTACAATGTTATTAGATTACAAATAATTAGTATTTTTATTGTTTTTTAATTATTTATTGACTTCTGTCCTACTAATAAATTTAATTGATCAAATAACTAAATTCTAAATAATTATAACTGGTAGTAAAATTATTATGTTGTAAATTCACGATGTTTGGTATAACTAAAAAAACAAGTTAAAAATTGTTTACCGGACTAAAAGAAACATATTTCAAATTCTAGTCTTAACGATTAATTAATTACTCACAAGTGTAAAAAGACATTGTAGTTATTTTGATCATGTGATTCATTTGTTAATATGAGGTAAATGAATACAGAAAGAAACAATAAAAAAGTTGGCTGTCATCAATTTATTAAAATTTGGAGTATAATAGGGAATTTGCTCTTGATAATCGCCCCTAATCTACAATTTTTTACACGACCAAAATTTTAAAAATTCATGAAATATCTTAAACTTTTAAGTTATTTATATAAAGAATCAATATATGACACCCTAATTATAAAACAATCACTGCTTAAATGCTTAAAACCACCACTTAAAATGTACCAAATTTCTAAAAGTTAAATGATCCATAAAAGAACTATTTACTTAATGTAAACTTTACTAAAAAATAAAGTAAATTAATTAATTAAATTTAAACTAATGATGCATATTAAAGTTCTAAGAATTGTATTGTTTTCATTCTTAATCTAAATTATAAAAAAAATTAAGATATGATGGGAAATCTCTATAATACTTTTTAAAAACATTTTTTTTAAAAAATGTAAAGGTTTTATTAATCCGTATTGAGATTATTGGTACAGTGGAACCTCTTTATAATCACCATGGTTACATAGTAAAAAAATCCAAAAATGTGACTATATAGGAGTTGTGACTATATAAAGGTTTTTTTATATAATCTTTATTAAACTTGGGTGCCGAAACCTACCTNTGCCGAAACATATTTGGGATTCGGCATATGCCGAAATGTCGATTCAGAAATTTGCCGAAATCCCAAATCCCAAATCCCAAACTGATGCCGAAATCCTGAATCGATGCTGAAATCCCAAACTGATGCTGGAATCCCAAATCGTTGCCGAAATCCCAAATGTTGCTGAAATCCAAAAATCTCAAATTTCGGTCATTTCCATATTGGAGGTTTGGGATTTTGGCAACGGTTTGGGATTCCGGCATCAGTTTGGGATTTTGACATCGATTTGGGATTTCGGCATCGGTTTGGGATTTCGGCATAGGTTTGGGATTTGGGATTTCGGCAACTTGTATATGTCGAAAGGTATTTGGGATTCGGCATATAGCCGAAACGTTTCGGCACCCAAGTTTAATCTTTATATAAGTTGGTTTTTTCAAAGGTGTGATTATATAGAGGAATTTTATATGATGTGACTATATAGGGTGTGACTATATGGAGGTCTGACTGCGTTCTTGTTCAGCAGTATCAGATTACTAATAAATTGCTTAATTAATAATATTTTCCTTGCTCTATATCTATTTTCATACATCTTTGTGATAATATTGAGCTTACATGTTTTATTCAGTTTCAGAAAATAACAATATGAGCAATTTCATGGATTTATTATTGAGATTTCATCGTCACTCATCTACTTGTCAATTCGTCATCATGTAATCAAAATTCGGCTTATACTGAGCAATTATTTTGCAAGAAGTTTTCAACAAAACTTTAAAAATTATAAAATTTATTAAGGGAAAATATAGCATAAACTATAAATAATATTTTTAATGTTGTGGCCTAAATCATTACGTCAATGACATATATGACGTATCTTTTAGGTATTTTCCGTATAGTAAAGAATGTTTGGCCAGCATTAGTCAAGTATTAGTCATCTGATGTCAGTTAACGACGCAAATCCATCATTAAATTTCGTCTTAATAAAAATTGTTATTAATAATATTGAGCAGGATTCAGGAAATGGTAAATTTTTATTTTTTGAATAAAATTTATAAAAGAAAAGTTGAATTGAGGATAATTATTTCTTTCTCTGCAGGTGCTAGAATTTGTTTGTTTTATAAATTTAGATTATTTTGATTTATGGTTCTTTATAAATAAAATTGAAAGATATTTATAACTGTAAATTAATTTCTTAATATATAAATTAATAATTAAATCATAATATTACATATATTGGTGATTAAACAATAATATTATTGGTTTGGCAGGACCATTTATGAAATTCTATTTAAAATTCCAATATTTGAATAATAAATAATAAAAAATACTATAAACTTAATGTAATTTCATATGAGACGCACAGATTATCGAAAATAATAGAAAAATATTTGTCGTCCTCCATTAAGCTAGGATCATCTAAATAACTGAATCCTTTAGATCCTTTGGATCCTTATTTTCCTTCTTATCTTTCTTTATATGTTTACAAACTAATATTAATACTACAAATATTGCTAAAATAACTATTACTGATCCAATTGATACACAGACGATTATAAATTTACTTGATGAAAGAGATTGTGATCAATGTGATGGTGGTGTAAAATTATCGGGAGGAGTTGGAATTTGTGATATGTTTATATATTTCTGTGTATCTAATGGCTGATCCATCCATCTAACTATATCTGGGTAGAAGAAAAAAGTATAAATTAATTTATTAGATCGATCATCTATATTTGGTTTGTCCGCATAATTCCCTAAAAGAATAAAATAAAATAAAATAAGGTAAGATTAAAAAGAGATGCAAAGTTTTTTTTAAAAAAGATAAATGTAATAAAAATAAAGATAGGTAATTACCAAAAGCGATAGTCATCATTCCACCAAACTGAATTGTAGCAGAATGAGCAGTAAGCTTTGGTACATTAATATCATTAAGTTGTGGTATCGACCAGACTAAAGTATTAGTATCCAACACAACCATTGTATTTTTAGCTGGTACATCGTATGGAGTATCATTATTATAGTACGTTCCTCCATATACGACAATTTTACTATTTAAAACTATAAAAAAAACAAAACACAAATTTTTTAGATTTTATTTTTATTTTTCTTTAAAAAAAATAATAAAATTACCTAAGACGGCTGAATGACCAATTCTGGATCCTGGTATAGTTTCTAAATCTACAGCTGTAGCTGTCTAGAAAAATAAATTATTTTATTATCTGTTATGGATACAAATGATTCTTTTCAATGGTTTAAGGCATGATTACTAACTTTTAAAGACCACGTATTTCCGACAATGTCGTATTGATAAATCTGTGATGCAGGATTTTATTTAAAAACATACTTTCAAAGTACTTTATAAATATATACCATAAACACACATACCTCGGTCATTGGATAAAAATTAAGTCCTGATATACCACCGATATAATAAATAACTCCATCAACTAATGTTGCTGTATAGTAAGATCTATTAATAGGAGAATTAACTAAGCTGCCAACTTGCCAATTCAAATTAACAGTATCCAGAATATCAAAAAGATTATTTGGAAATACTGCATTATTATCAGAACCTATTTGTCCACCAAACATATAAATTTTTCCTTCATAGCTAACAGAATCCACTCCTCTACGCATTATTGGTGCTTTTCCTTGAATTACTGGTATATCTATTGCATTTGTTTTAGTATTAAATCTATATATATAATTTGTATTTAATTCATTAAAATGTACTCCTCCTATAATAAATATATAATCTTCATTAATGCCTCCTATATTAG
This sequence comes from Glomus cerebriforme, assembly GCA_003550305.1. Taxonomy (NCBI): domain Eukaryota; kingdom Fungi; phylum Glomeromycota; class Glomeromycetes; order Glomerales; family Glomeraceae; genus Glomus; species Glomus cerebriforme. Next base: position 81,847 of record QKYT01000184.1, on the reverse strand, counting down.
CAGTATGCCATGCTGTATATGGTATATTTACTCCTTGACTCTGCAAATCTATCCAAAAAAGATCCATTGAAGATAAATAAAAAAAGTCACTTGGCCCTGATTCTGATTCGTTAGAATTAATTCCTCCAATGTAATATATTTTATCTTCGACGAGAACTGCTGCTTGTCCTACTCGAGGTCTTGGTATAAAATGCGCTCCATATACCACTATATTCATAAACAGAAGTAATTGACATAATATGATAAGCATCATAATCGAATTTTTGAATTATAGCATCAAGAATAAAAAAAAAAAAGTCAAAATTTTAATAATTAACAGTATGAAGAATTTTTTTTTGTGTCAAAAAATTATTGATTCAAATAAATATTACTTTCCATTTATTAAAATTTTCACGTTCGTTAATGCCGTGTACTCGTGTTCGTCCATGCAGATTTGTGTCGTGGTCTGTTGCATAAAAAAGGAATTCCACATATAAACAATCCTTTAATTTTCGATGCAATTGAAAAACTTTTATTAGTATGACAAATATAAATATTAAAAATATTTTCTTGTATAAATTTGATGTTTAACCAGATAATGCTCGGCTACAACTGAAAGTATATAAAAGTTATATTTTTTTATATGAAAAATAGGAACTGGTAAATAAAATAAAAATTTATGTAATTACATTCAATTTTGCGTACAATTCGGAAAATACCGATTATTCCTTTCATAATCCAGTCTACTTGTCTTACTGGGTTCAGTATAGGTCTTGTTCAATAAAATATTTGTTAATTTTTAATCGATTTGCGCAGTTAGATTCTATTATGTTCTACATAGACTTTATATAGATTTCTAAATAATTAAATACTATAGTGATTAGTTTATTTTATTAATTGGCATAATTATTATATTGTATCAACTATCTAGTAGACTACACAATTTTTGTAGACTGGATTGTATCCACTTTTTTATTCATGCAATTCATTATAATATTGCTCGTTATAGCCGATTGCAGATTTATTTGTTTTTAAAATTATAGTCTATAAAATACTTTTTTTTGGATCAGCAGATCCAGAATTACAATTTTTATTTGAAAACCAACAATTATTAATTAAATGTTTATGAATACTGTACAAGCGAAACTCAAAATCCTTACCTAATTGTTACGCCCATTACGTCCTACACGGCATGTTATTAACGGATGTGACACACAACATGGTGTGACAAATTATTCTCGGCATTTCAAGTTTCGGGATTTTGTACGCCCTAACCTTGTCTTCTATGGGGGTAGTTTAGCAAAAGCAAATTAACTGATTGTACTCAGAATTAAACATTTAGCAAGTTCCAATTAATAATATTATTAATTTCAAATAGCAGTCGTAATTTGGAATTGGCCTATTCAATCACATCTGACAGGCTCCAATCACTATAACTTCTTTTGTCATCGTTGAAAGTATTCCTCCAAGTAAAAGGAATTTCCTAATTAGGCTGGATTTGAAGATAAGTATATACTGTAATAATTTTGCATTGCAAAACATGAACGTGTATTACAATCGCGAATTTATATTCTTTAAAAATGCCAAAAAAAAAAGTAAAATAAATGTTTAAATAATATTATTTCAACTAGACCAATTAAAAAAAGTAATAATAATAGTTCATTCTCAAATAATAACTAGCGAGAAGAATTACAAGAACCACAAGAATCACAGTGGGTTGAAAATGAAACTGCTTATTATTGATATAATGTATAAAAAAAATGGCGTAGAAAAAGAGTGCAATATAGTTAATATTCAAACTAGCACTCAACAATATATTTAATCTAAGTTTGAGAAAAAATTAAATAAAATATTGCAGTTTTTTTTATAATTAATATGTCAAATTAATTTCATATATTTTATAATTTATTTTAAAGTTCTTTTGTAGCAACAATTGAGAATAGACGAAAAATTAAAGGAAATTAACCACATAACGGACAGGAGTTATAATTAGTAAAACAATAATAATCGATTATATTTTAAATCTGATGTTATCACAGTTATCACATAAAAATAAAAATAAAATAAAAATCTTATCATAAAATTCTGATAATTATTGATGATCAATTATGCATTCGAAACCATGTATTCGAAATTAGGGCAGTGACATATATTACCTAATATTAGTTTCATAAGAGGTCCCCCTAAAATATTACCTAATAAATGTCACGCCCCTTAAGGTAATCGATTATTATTAATCGACCATGCTGATGCATAATTAGCCAATTAATCGATCACAACCTTTTAGTACTCTAAGTAGGTAGTGCATGGGGATTAAGTGCAAAAATATATGCATTTCTCTTTTGGTAAGCTTATTTATTGTTCCAAATACACTGTGCTACTGCATTAAATTAGCCTTATACGTTTCATAACTGATAGTCTGATAATCGTTAAATTTTTATTAATTTTTTATTAAATTTAAATTTTTTTTTTTCAAAAATGAAAAGGTGAGTAAATAGAATAATTTTTTTTTAAATAAAAATTATTATTAATGATATTGAACAAGAAACAGTAAAATTTTATTTTTTGAATATAAATAATTATTTCTTGCTCTGCTGATGCTAGAATCTGATTTTTTTGTAAATTTAGATTGTTTATTTTGATTTTATGGTTTTTTATAAATAAAATTGAAACAGATTTATAACTGTAAATTTATTTCTTAAGATATATATTAACGTCATTTAAATCATAATATTACTTATATTGGATGATTAAATGATAATACATTATTATCATTTATTAAATTTTATTAAAATCCAATTTAATCAATAATTATATTTATGTGGATAATTAAATAAACTTAAGATAGTAGCAGATTGAAAATCGTTGAGACGCACAAATTATTTAAAATAATCATTGACCAACTCTATTAAAATCTAGATGATTAGGTCCTTTGGATCCTTTTGATCCTTATCTTCATTTTTAATTTTCTTCATATGTTTATAAACTAATGTTAATACCACCAATATTGTTAAAACAACTGCTACTGATCCAATTGATGTACAAACGATTATAATTTTACTTGAAGTTTGTGATGTATCTGGTATAAAATCACCAGAAGGAGCTGGAATTTGTGATTTTGATGTTGTTGTGTTAGTATTCGCCGATGTAGGTAATAGCATTTCTTGCCATTTAACCATATCTGGGTAGAAATAAAAAGTAAACATTGATTTATTAGTTTGATCTTCACTATTTGGTTTGTCCGTATAATTCCCTGAAAGAATAATATAAAATAAGCAAGGTAAAGATTAAAAAAGGAGAATAAAGCAAGATAAATATAATAAGAATAAAAAGAGGTACTACCAAAAGCGACAGTCATCATTGTACCAAACTGAACTGTAGCGGAATGAGAGGTAAGCTTTGGTACATTAACATCATCAAGTTGTGGTATCGACCATACTAAAGTATTAGTATCCAACACAACCATTGTATTTTTAGCTGGTACATCGTATGGAGTATCATTATTATAGTACGATCCTCCATATACGACAATTTTACTATTTAAAACTATAAAAAACCAAAACACAAATTTTTAAGATTTTATTTTTATTTTTTTCTTTAAAAAAAAATAATAAAATTACCTAAGACGGCTGAATGACCAATTCTGGATCCTGGTATAGTTTCTAAATCTACAGCTGTAGCTGTCTAGAAAAATAAATTATTTATTATCTGTTATGGATTCAAATGATTCTTTTCAATGGTTTAAGGCATGATTACTAACTTTTAAAGACCACGTATTTCCGACAATGTCGTATTGATAAATCTGTGATGACAAGATTTTATTTAAAAACATACTTTCAAAGTACTTTATAAATATATACCATAAGCACACATACTGTACCTGCGTCATTGGAGAAAAATTATCAGGTCCTGATGTACCACCGATATAGTAAATTACTCCATTAACTAATGTTGCTGTATAAAAGGCACTAGCAACAGGGGAATTAACTAAGCTGCCAACTTGCCAATTCAAATTAACAGTATCCAAAATATCAAAAAGATTATTTAGATATATATCTTTACCATTCACTTCTATTTGTCCGCCAAACATATAAATTTTTCCTTCATAACTAATAGAATTTACTCCTTTACGGTGAATTGGAGCTTTTCCTTGAATTTCTGGTATATCTATTACATTAGTTTTAGTATCAAATCTATATATATAATTTGGATATGCATTGTCAATTTCATCATAATGTGTTCCTCCTATAATAAATATAGAATCTTCATTAACGCCTCCTATATTAGCAGTATGCCATACTGTAAATGGTATATTTACTCCTTGACTCTGTAAATCTGTCCAAATATAACTGGACGTATCAAAATAAAAAAAGTCACTTGGTCCTGATTCTGATTCGTTATAATTAACTCCCCCAATGTAATATATTTTATTTTCGACGAGAACAGCTGCTTGTCCCAATCGAGGTCTTGGTGTAAAACCCTCTCCATATGCCACTATATTCATAAGCAGAAATAATTGACATAATATGATAAACATAGTCGAATTTTTGAATGATAGCATCCGGAATAAAACAAAAATCGCTCAAATTTAAATAAATTAAAAGTATGAAGGATTTTATTTTTGTCAAAAATTCCTGCTGCTTCAAACAAATATTACTTTCCATTTATTAAAATTTTCACGCTCGTTAATGCTGTGTACTCTTGTGTTCGTCCATGCGTACAGGATGTTATTGTGTTTTGGTCGGTTTCATAAAAAAGGAAAGTCAACCTAATACTGTAAAAATAAACAACCCTTTTGATTTTCGGGAGCAATTGGAAGTTTTTATTAGTACGACAAGTATAATCTCGCTACCATATTAAGAAATATATTCTTATATAAGTTTTATTTTGTTTAGCCTACTGGTAAATAAATAAAAAAAAGATTGTGTATTTGCATTCAATTTTGTGTACAATTCGGAAAAATACACCATCCCTGTATTGCAAATCATTATAATTTTACCCTTAATAGCTGATTGCAGATTTATTTATTTTTGGTACCCCTTAAAATTATCACTATAAAATTTTTTGGATGGTTCCAAAATTACGACTTTTAATTAGTATTTACCAAATGTTTATGAGTACAAATTGATAATTGTTTTGTAGAGAACCGTACGAAGCGTTATTAGTGTGACAAATTAATTTCGGGATTTCGAGTTTAGGGATTTTGTACCAGACCCCCTATAAGAGCTATAAAAAAAAAAATTTGTACATTTCGTTTCTATAAGGTAGGTTTAACAAAAGCAAATTAATAATTTTTTGTACTCATAAAATTAAACATTTAGTAAGAACCAATTAATTATTATTATTCATTTCAAAATAAAAGTCGTAATTTTGGAACTGGTCCCTGGACCTTAGAATTTAATTTGTCCTCTTAAAAGATTCTAATTATACCCGTAAAATCATGAACTTGGTCAATTTACTTCAAGGACATCGTCGTAGCGAATCTACATTTCTCTTGGGGTTAAAACTTTTGATAATGATTATTATATTATCCGGTTTGACGGGCTATCTTGCTATTTTAATAATTGAAGTAAAGCAAGATGCTCCGATTACCATAACATCTTTTATTAACGTTGAAGGCATTCGCCCTCCAAGTAATAAGAATAAAATATTATAATTAATTATTATAAATTATTTGATTTTATTTAAATATAATAATTTCTTTTTTTTTCTGAAAAACAATTATAGATTTGTATTTTAGATGTGCTTATAATATTAGTATTGATCTTTGTTCTGAGAATTATTGTAAGTTGTTTAAAAGAAAGTTAACTTAAAGTATACAAAATATTAATTAATTTAAATATTTCACTTAGTATTGAATAATATATTTACGCCGGTAATGTGCTCACCAGAGGACACATCAGTAGTTTTCGATGAGCAATCAAATAATTATATAGGAACTTACAAACCATCACAAGATGTTTTTTTTAGAAAAAAATCATTAAATTCTTTATATTCTGTACTTTTATTTATAAATATTAACGAAGAAATTACAATAGAAAGACCATCGGCGATGACTTTAATGGCATATGATTCAGGTATGATTAAAAAGATTTGTAATATACAGTATATTGAAAGTTCATATAAATTTTATATCTAGAATATGACTTGATGGATAAGTATAATTTGTCTACATATGATGATTCGATTTTATTGTCGAATTCCTATACAATAACCCCGAACCAGGTATATGTATTTCTTAAAATTAACTCGGCATTATAATTTATGTGATTTACTAACGTCTTTTCTGTAGGGATACTTGTTTTCATATTCTCGTACGATTAAGGAGCTTATAACACCAAGTTGGATGAATGATTTTGGTATTCCTCCAACTTATGAACAAAAACCAAGTATTTCATCTAATTTAGGTAAGTCTTAATTTACCGAATATATATATTTTTATTTATTATTAATTTAAATTTATATGTATATACTAGTTGGGAATCCATTATCGCAGCTTAAACTTGCTGAAAAACATGTAGAATTCACTATACAACCTAAATATATTAATACTGTTCAAGTAGATAGAGAAGTTAGGTTTGTACTGTTCAATGTTCATGTCACACTATAGTTGTAATCCTATATCATTATTTTACTAACAAATATTAAATAATTTCTTTTCGAAAAAGAACGCATACAGTAAGTATTTATCAAATATTTTAAGGTTTTTTTTTCATATTATTTATGAAATTATTAATTTGAAATTTTATCGCTTAGTACTTGGGCAGTTTAGGTTTAATAGGTGGTGCGTGGGGATTAGGTGCAGCAATATATGCATTTCTTTTTGGTAAGTTTTATTTCAATTATTTATTTTATTTATTTTTTTTTTAAAAAAAAAAATCCAAAGAAATAAAAAAAATTTAAATTTAAAATTGTTTATAGGCGCGGACACATTACGACCATGGGGAGCCGTACATTTATACTGCTGCGGATTTTCTCGTGCCGCACAAAATAAACTTAAAAATGCCTTGCCAATTATTCCATTTTTCGATACATCAGATCCTAAAACTAAAGAACATCCAAAAAAAGGTCTTTCGTTGGCTGAACAAAATGAATTATTATCTTGGGCATTATCAAGAATTGATGTCTTGGAATTATTTTTACAGGAATATGTTATTGATGTACAATTTTTGGATAAAATTCGAAAGCTAAAACAAAATTATGACAATGATAATAATGAAACTGGAGATGAACAAGAAAAGAATTTAGCGTCCATTACTACTGTTACAACTGAACCATCGCAACAAGAAGAAAGTATAATGATTACAATTCCACCAAATCTCACTCAAAATTCAACAACTGATAATTCATCAACTACAACTACAACTACAACTTATACTGCTGATACTGCTGATATTTCGCAAGATGATAGTTCAAGACATCAAAATAATTTAACCCAACAACAATAATGTTTATTTTAATTTTTTTTTCTTTTAATTTAATGATTATCTTAAATTTTTTTTTTTTTTTTTTTTTTTTGCGTATACTGTAATTTTGTTTACTGTAACGTGAAATATACAATTTTTTTTTTTTGTGTGTATTAATCGGAAAATCGGAAATTAATTTTTTTTTTATGCAACAATTAAAAAAAAAATGATGAAAGATATTTTTAAAGTTTAATTATTAAGATTATTATATAAAGAAATTCCTTTAAAAGATATAATATTTATGTAGCGAATAATAAAGATTTATTTATTTGTCTTGCAAACAATCGTTGGGTACATGACGTCACCTATATTGCTTCACATGCAGATCCTCAATTAAAAACCCAGTGTCATCATCATCGTGAGATTATGTCGCGGAATAACTTAAATTTGAAAATAATTTTTTTTTTTAGATTCAGATCTTAAGCCCTTCTCTTGATCATTATCTATTTATTAAATGGATAATAACTGTATCCCAAATTCTGTTTAGTAGATAAAATTATTCCAGTGCTTTTGCAAGACTCGGCACATGAATTAGACTTAATTAATAAACAATACATTTTAATTTAGTATCATAACAATTATTATTGTATGGTAGTTGGCATACTATATATGTAAAAATAAGTATTGCATCATAAAAGTACAATAAATTAATTAATCACAACTAAAAAAAAAATTTAATATGTATCTTTTAAATTAGTTAAAATGATTATATTTTCAAATCTTTTTTCTTGTTTTTCTTTTTATTTCTATTATTTTGCAAGGTAGTGTTCTATGTTTTCTTCTTATTATTTCAATGATTTTTTTTATTAAATACAAATAAATGTTTATTCGCAATTAATTTATTCATTTGATTATATGTCTCTAATCTATTCTATATTTCTATCTTAACAAACCATTAATTTTACTAACTGTTATAAAAATATTGCTTATTGTTTTATCTGATTCTATTAGAAGTTTCTAACATGTACTTTTTTTCATTTTCCAAATTTTTTTCTTCCCGTGTTCTTTCATTATCCTTTTCTATTATTGTTTAATTTCTTCTTGTTGTTTTACTCTAATTTACACCATTATTTCTTTCTATATCTAATTTATTATATCTTTATTCCAAATTAGTTTTCATATGTTTCAATCAACATGATGACTTTAAATTATTCTCCCATTTTATTTCTTGGTTTATTATTCCTTTTTCCAGTTATCAGTATACTTTTTGTATTCAATTATTGCATCCATTATTTTCTCAATAATTCTCATACTTTTAACTTTAAGTGTTCCTGGCACTTTCTTCAAATTGATATTTCATTTTTCTTATGCTTAGTTTTCTCCTTGTTGAAATTTTTGTTCACAATGATTTCTTTAGTCTTCATCAATTCTTTATTCACCCATTTATTTGTTGCTTTCTTCTTGTCGCGATTGTATATTTGTATTATTTTTAAATTCTTTTTGTCTTTGCTGTTTAAAAGATCTTTTATGATCATGCACATCCCATTTTTCTGCTTTATATAGCTGTTTCCTCATTTTTTTTTTTTGTCAATAAAATTGTTTCTTTCTTATCAGTTAAATCCAATAATATCTTAATTATCTTCTTTTTAGGAAAAGAAGGTTTTAGTTTTCAGGTTTCATTATTTTATGCTATTCTCAACTAATAGTAATAGACTTTTGCCAACAGATGGTATCTTTAGAGTTACTGGATTTTTTGAAATTAAGTGAAATAAGTGAGGAGGGAATTCTAATCTAAACCAACCAGTCAGTTAGGAGATATTCAACTATCTGACCGGCTTTCCTTGCCTGATACGAGAAAGTTCTCATATACAGTATAAGGAAGATAAGGGGGAATCTAGAAGGGGTAGTTGAAATAGTTTTTAAAAAGGATTATAGAGAGAAAAAAGATTATAGAGAGGAAATAAAATTGCGATAATAATATAATTAAAGATACCTTATGAAAATTAACATGAAATATCGAAAAAAAGGTAGTATTTATATATAATAATATAAGAATGCAAAATTAATAATGATTTATTACGTGATTTTTTCATTTGTTCACATGTGAAGTTTTTATAATTAGTTATACTATTTAAATTACTCATATTATAGTCATATTATAATATCATATTGACGACGTAGCATAATTTAGATATAGTATAGTATCACTTAATTAAATCATATAATTACAATTCCTTGTAATATAATGATGATTTATAACATTGTTTATGTTGTCATTTTAAAAAACAACTAAGGTGAAAAAAAATTAATACTACACGCCACAATGAACAATCATGTTATTATATTAGCTCGTGATAGTTAATTGGTTTAATCAAAATAATAAAATAGCCATTCGTAAGAAAATCTCCGAAATATTACCACGCAAATCAATCAATTTTAACAGGTTGAAATATCCATCTCACCAGAGTAGCGAATCACTTGACAATTTGAATAACCAAAGAAAGAACCAAATATTTAATATTAAAAACACAATCTAATTTTTTTAAAGGGCTTTTATGAAAGATAAGAATGGTTGTTCATTTTAAATTCAAGAAATTCACTTGAAATGTTTGAAATTCTTTGAATATTTTGAAATATTTTTTTTTTTTTTTTAAGAATAGTTAAACCTACATTATTTTCTTGTCTAAAAATAAAGTTATATGTACTCCAAAAATGTTGATTTAATGGAATATTAAATTACAATCTCATGAAATATTAAATCTCTTGTTAATTTAATTAGTTCAAAATAAACAAAATAAGAAATTTAGTATTTCGGAATTAGTCAAACTGAAGTTAATTTCATCAAGAATGTATTTCTTATTAAAAATTTTAATATACACGAGTAACTTTTTACTTTCTTTGTGCTATATTCAACCAAGTAGCAAAAGAAAAAAAATATTGATATCTTCTATCAACTGTTTAAAATTTTTTCATACTACATACTATTATAACAACAACTCTTATTTTCCATACAAAACAACTTCCACTGTAATTTTCAATACTATCCCTCATAATCAGATTTCCATATGATTGTTTCAAGAATTTAGTTACTATTTTTTACTTTAATAATTGATATAATATGTGACTGTTTATCACAGATCTTATGAAATTTACTAGCCAAAAATCCACCACTAGATCCACTTGTATGTCTTGTTAAAAAAGTAAAAAAAAATTAAATACTAATTACTACAAAAGAAAGGTTATTACCTGTAAATCCAAATATATGGTGGCAAAATTTGATAATCAAAAACCATTTTCCATATAAATAAAATAATTTTTCTTTCTAAACATGATACATGATATTCTGGTAAATCAGATCGTTACATGTTACACATCAATCCGTGCATTTTGATTATCAAATAAAAAATCAGTTTGTGAATAATTAATTTGAATCCAATAATATATAAGAACATATTATTAGTCAAAATGTATTCAGTACCAAAATAAGCTAGTTNNATCATATGCACGTACACATTTTGACACATACTCATTAGGAGATGCTAGGGTAAAAAAATCTAGAAGTTTCTTAATTGATAAATAAATCATAATGATAGGGAATTATCGTATTATTTGTCAAAACATCAAATTTTATGATTAAGATGAGTCATATTTTTGTACTATGCTAAAAGATATAAAAAGAGACCTTTATTCAAAATTTATTTTTTAAAAAAATTATTTCATTCATAATTTCCTTACGGCTAAAACTCATATACATTGATTATATAAAACAAATTTTATTGACAAAAGTTGATTAAACTAATGAAAATAACAAGCGTACGAATTTATTTGCACCTTTTTCAACTTTGACAACTTCGACATGTTTTGTATGACACTACTATTATGGACTTGAAACTTGTCAGGAAAAGAAAATGAGGGGATTTTAGAAGTGAAAGAATGAAGAATAAAAAAATGCAGGAAGTGGATATGAAAAAAAACATAATGGCGACATGAAAATAATATGGAAAAGGAAAAAGAAAGATAAGTAAAATGAATGGAGAGAATATTTTGGGAATAGAATGAGAAACAAAAAAATGGAAGGGAAATAACAAAGTTAGAAGAAAACTAAAGTGGAAGAAAGGATTGAAGAAGGGAGTGAAAAAAGACCAATTACAAGAAAAGAGCAATATAATTAAGGGCAACAGTAGTGGAACATGATGTAATTAATAGATGAATTTCTTTTTATTTTTTTTTCATAATTCTTTATACTTTAGTTAACAAGGAGATGGGTGATTGATTCCCTTGTTATTAGATTTAATTTTTTTTATTTTATTTTATTTAGACAAAGAGGATGGATACTTTTAGCATCATTCTGTATGTTTGGCTCTTCTATTTTTTGGTCTCTTCACTTCAGTTTTGGTCAAAAGGTAAATGTTATATTTACTTAGTAAACAGTAATGAATTTATTGTTTTATATATTTAAAGCTAACATTTTTTATATTATTATTATAGATGTGAGGAGTTTGCAATGAGGCCATGCTGCTCATATTATAAACAGAATGGTCTTATTACAAACTCCTCACACAGATGAGATTATCCCATTTTAATCATATTTTTGGCTTTATTTTTTTTAATTCCTTCATGATTCTTTTTACACTTCAATTTTCTTTTTTTTCTTAATTTATTTTGTTAGACAAACAAGGGATGGGTGATTCTCTTGTATTAGACTTCTTT
>QKYT01000184.1:41505-55274 GCA_003550305.1 Glomus cerebriforme | reverse complement strand
AANNTTTTNTGATAACTGATAAGTTTTCTAAAAGATTACTATCATAAAATTATTGAAACGAATGATTTTAATAATTTTGACTGAATGGATAAATTCTTATTTTGAAAAATCATGAACAAAGTAAATTTTGGTTTACAAGTCTTATTGGATTTTTTTTATCAAATTGGTATTGGTTGTGATTTAGATAAAGAAAAGATGATAGAATTATATTTCTTGGCTATTAATAATGAAAATGAAAAAGATTCTTTAAATGAAAATTTTAAAGATAAAGATACATTTTATTTATTAAGAAATGAAAACATTATTATCGGAAAACATTTATTATCATTATTTTATTATAAAGATATTATTATAGATACAGAAGGTTTTAATTATACTCAGAATAGAAAGAATAATGAGGAAAATGAATTTACAAAGTTTTTAAAGTTAGCTAAAAAAGGTGATTCAGAAGCACAATATATGTTATAAAGATGGTTATAATTACAAAAAAGCTTTTAAATGGTTGTTAAGCTCTGCTGAAAAAGAAAATTCAAATGCACAATATAATTTAGCTATTTGTTATGTGGATGGAATGGGAATACAAAACGACGAGGAAAAAGCATTTGAATGGGGTTTAAAATCTGAACAAAATGAACTTAACATCTAGTCACTTAAAAAAGTGCTTCACTTTATAATAAGTTTAGTATTATGAATTTTTATTATGAAATTGTATTTTTTAATTTTTTAAAATAATTTGATGATTCGTTTCAAATAACTTCTCAGATTTACACACAATGTACTGTATCACAATGTATTGCGTCTATAGCTATGTTCTTGTTACATCATATCCTTCTTTAGTGTTATAAAGTTTTTCATAATTTTAATTATTTCCTTATTAAAAACTGCCATAATAGAATAATTAATTATTTTCAAAAAAAAGTGGTGTTAACTATTAATATTTACTAGGAAACGGGAACCGTTATGAGTCCGGAGCAAAAAATTGAACGCGATATGATAAACAAAAAACATTACACGTGACCTTAGTACGATTTGATTGGCTTAACTCTTGTGAGTCCCACGTGACTGAATTTTTTTCATAGTGTGTAGAAATATAGTGTCCTCCGCTTCGCTCCGGGCAATAAAATATTTGGTAAGTAAGAAAAAGGGTTTGAAATACAAATGTACAACACATTGTTAAACATGGTTAGGTAATACATTCCTTTTTTTTAACTATCAAATTTTTTCAAAAAATTATATATTTATAATCGGTTTTTTCATCATTTCATAATTAAATTTTCTTTAACTTTAACTGCACTTGTAAATAGGTTATAATGGAGTATTAACAATTATAACATAAATACAATAAGTTGATACCATCATTTGGATTCTAACTTTCTAATTACAATGTCATAAATTTTTACTCCCTTATAACTGGTTATAAAAAAATGAAGGAAATGAAGACAAATGCTGATTCTTTTAAAATTATTAGGTTCGTGACTCTGATTATAAATCTTTTGGACGTAAAATAAATATGTTTAAAAAATATTTATTAATGATCATAATTTTTTTTTTCAAGATTTTATATGGGTTGTTATCAGGACTCTATGTATACAGAAATCAAAGTTATATTGTCGTTATTGGAAGTCCCGCCAATGTAATTTAATTTAGAATATTTTCATTATTTAATCTAATTTTTTAACGTAGCAAGCTAATTATTACCAAATTCGTTGCTTCAATGTTTCATATTGAATTAAATAGATTCTATAAATTACAATTTATTTTCATTTATATCTGCTGTAAAGAAAGAATGGATTTATTATTTTAGTGAGAAATGGAATATACTTATAGTGGCTTTAATTGGAAGAATAGAGAAGGTTATAATATGAATAAATAATGAAATAAGTAAATAACATTAATATTTTATCTCGTGAATATAGATGCATGATAAGACTGACATGAGTAGTAATTTATTATATAATGATCTATTATTAATTTTAAAATTTCTCTTTTAGATCATAAAATTAAAGTTTAGAGGTTGTCGAATGTGAGTTAATCTCTTAGATAAGAAAATCATGTATACAGTATTTTGACTATTTTCGGTGGTAGCAATTTTTTTTTTTTAAAAAAAAATTATTTAATATATAAATTGATACACGTTTACTATTAGATATTCAAATCTTTCAAGGCCGAAATGGTTTGCATTTGTCTAAACAAAAACAAAGTATAATCATTAATACTTGATCAAGCTTAATAATAAAATAAATCACTTAATTTAGAAACTGACACAAATTAACTTATGGGTATGTGATTATTACTAATACGATTAGTAAGTTTATTCATCACTTCGCCTCTGGGCAAAATTATGTAATGCTAGCCAAAGTTTGTGACAAATTTGGTCACAAATTTTTATCCACATGATTTTGGCAGCATTAATTATTTTACGGGATTTTAAAAAATTTATTATACCGATGATCTAAAACACCTTTTTTAAAAATTTTGTCAACCATTTTCAAGCAATTATGTTATTGCAATGTGTAATGAAATGACTTGAAATACTTATTACAAAATTATATTATGAAAAAGTTAATGTAATAACTTGATAAAAGATGAATTTATAATAGAATTTGCTGGTTCAGAAAATGACATAAAACACATATGAACATATTCAATATAGATCTTGTACACTTTATTAGATAAGAAACTATATTTAAAATTTTTTAAAAGTAAAATAGCAGTTGAGCTACTTGCTACTTTTGGAAATGATAACATACAGTAATCATAAAAAAAAAAGAATTAGGTTATGTTATCATTCTTTATTTTTTTAAAACATGTAAAAAAAAAATTAGATAAATTAATGATATTTATAATATTACTATTAGAAATATTAAATAAATTCAATATATATAAGTTGAAATAATTGAAATAATTTATGTGTAAATTCTCAACTATGAAATAAAATTTCTAAGACACAAATCACTAAGAAATTCAGATTCTTATTTCGTTATTTTCCCTTAACAAATAAAAGGACATTAACTTCTATGAATGTCTATATTTGAAAGGATCTTTGGATAACTGAAACTAGATTTAATGTGTTTTCCTAATTAAAATAAAAAAATATATAAATATAAGCAAAGATATACAGTAAATAATATTTAACTAAATATTTACCATTATTATTATGAGTTTCATCAATATCTGATTCTTTAATCTTTCGCTTTTTTAAAGAAATTGCAAAAGTATTTGATGATCTATTAGTGTATGATTGTTGGATAGTTTCAGCTAAGTTAGGTGAGAATAAACTGAATAATAAATTTGAATTTTTTAATAATAACTCAATTTTAAACATTTCACTTTTTATAGGTTTAAATACCTTTCAATATCTATAATATCTATATCAAGTTCTTGTTCTATTGAGTTGTAATCTATAAAAAAAATTAATATTAAATATTGAAAGACAAATGAGTATTTAAATAATTTTATCTTTTAGTACATACCTTCTGATGATTGGATAGACGAACATTTGGAAATTAAAGAATTTAATGATCTACTTGTATAAATTGCCTCTGAATGAGGTTTTTTAGCAAATTCAGGACCAAGCTTCTTTGAATTTATTAATTCATTTCTTTTTATTTCAGCTTGATAAAATTGTTCTATATTTTTATCATCATAAAACCAACTATCAAACTTCTCACGAATTTCCGTAATAAAAGGTCTTTTTTGGGGATCAGCATCCCAACAACTGTTCATTAAATCAGCATAACATTTTGGTGTATCTTCTGTAAATTTAGTCGCTCTCCATCAAGAATTTTATAAACAAGATGAATATCATGTTTAACATTAGCAAAAGGTTTACAACCTGTTGTAAATTCCCACATAATCATTCCCATACTATAAACATCAGATTCTTTAGAAAATGCAGACCCTTTAAATATTTCTGGTGCAATATAAGGTATTACTCCATATATTTCATTATTTGATGAAGTATTATTTGCAGGTTGGGATAATCCTAGATCTCCAATTTTCCACTCATCTCTACGGTAACGAATATTACGACCATTATTATAATCATTTAATATATTTCCACTATGAAAATCTCGATGAATAAAATCTGCGTTATGAATAGTTTCCAGTCTATAACAAAAATTAGATTAATAAATTAATCAACAATTATAAATGCTATAAATACATTCAAAATACAAATACCCTTCTGAAATTTGCCATAACATAAATAATTTTTGTTTATTCCATGTAATGTTTGTAAAATTCTTTCGTAAATAATGATGCAAATCTCCTTCTGATGCATATTGCATAACTAACATATAATCCTCTAAATTAGGATCTTTTGTAACACCATAAGGTTTGATAATATGATTTTATAACAATGTTGAATAGATTTTAACTATAATAATTTCAAGAATACGTAAGGTAAAATATTAAATAATAAATAGAAGATAGAAATATTAAAATATTTACCTCATTTAAAAAATATTTGCTAAAATCTTGAGAAATTTTAAATCTTTTTAAAATGACAGTTTCATTATTATTCCTCCCACCATAAACATAATCTTGTGAACCATCTAGCCAAGTTGCTTGATATATAATACCGAATCCTCCCTCTGTTATTTTTTTTATATTTGTGAATTGAGAATATGGTATCCATTCCATTCCATTTTCTAGTTTTTTATAGTATGAATAAATGGAATAAGTTATTTTAATTGGTTTGAAATAATTGCCAAAATTTTTTATTTTGACAGTAAGTTCATCTATTTTTAAATTTTTGATTTCAAATCTTGAATTAAGAAGAAAATTATCTAAATCACTACTTCCACTACTAATATTTGTGATATCAATCGAAGTTACCCTCCTGCACTTTTTAATTGAGATTGATCCGTAGGTCCAAAAATAATATTTGTTGTTAGACAATATCTACATCCAGTATAAAATATATGACAATACAGACAATACTTTTGACAGTCTGATGTAAATTTTAATTCTGAATTACAAACCCTACAATTAGATGAATTATCCCACCATGGAAAATAAATAATTGGAATAAGTTTTTTAGTAAAGGTTGATTCTATCCATCCAAAAGAAATTTTATAACAATCTGAACATAATTTGAATTTAGTTTTATTTTCAATCACATTATTGTAAATGGAATAATCATCTAACCACTTATAGCTTAAATTTCTGATTAAAAGCCGTGGAGCACTAGGGTTATCATAATGATAATAATACATTTTATATACAGGTATTTGTTTAAACAATAAAATTTCTAGACAATTTGTACAGCATTCTTGAATATTTTGTGGTTCTTTTGTCCTACTTATTTCATGTTTACCACATTCTAATTTCATTCTAAAATATGCATCCAAATATGTATCATTATCAGTTATATCAGTAATATAACGTGATAAACATTTTTTGCAATATTCTTGTTTTCGGTAACCATAACCAAAAATTGTTTTAGTGTATTTCTCTCCACAATAAATACATTTATTATCATTACAATTAAAAGAAACAAATGTAATTGGCATGGGACTAGATTTTATTTTAGGCGTTGGGTCAAATGAATTTTTATCATTTGTATTTACAAGTTCCATTTTATTACAAGAATCGATAAAAAAAAATTATAATTTGGGAAGTTCAACATATTTATTTATATAATTATATCCAATGACATAAAATAGAACTTTCTGTTACAGATTTTCCATATGCATGGAATTTTAAGAATTTCGATTTGGAATGGATAGGTACATTAGCTTTTATATTTTGTAGTGATCGAGTATTTCGGCATAGAAAAATCAAACAACAAAAAAATTACTGTGATTGTTTCATAAAACTATATTATTTTAAAACTTTCCATATGCTGGTTACATTATTTCAGATTAATAATAACTGCTAGAATGATTTTTTTTCAGTTTTGATTAATGTTTACTTATTTTTATAACAACTCTAAGAGATCTGCAAAACTGCAATATAAAAATTTTTTTTTTGTTTCATACTTCAACATATAATTTTAAGTAGACAAATAATAAAGACCTCGAGACTACGTTCCAACATGAGCATAAAATAAAACTTTAGTTCTAATGATTGGTAATTTTGTAAATTTCAAATTTTTTGTCTATACAGTATATATATCCATCGTTCATCACATCAACATGGAAAATAATTATTAAATAAAAAAGACAATAATAGATAATTTTAAATTTTTGATTATGAGATTTTTCTTAGATTTACATGATTATATTCCTGTCTATTTTCTTCTTTATATAAAACTGTATTGTGAGTGAATTTTAATATATTGAATAGTTTATTAAATAAATCAATAAAAATTTACATATAAAATGATTAGAAAAGTTAAAAACTAAAAATTCAAGTATTGTGAATATATAGAATTAAATTTTTGTTGTAATCTATCTAATTCACGTAACATTGAATTATCTACTTTTATTGCATCTGGATCAAAAGAAGTAATTTGTAAGTTTTGCCAGGAAGTAGCTCGACTCATTGCCACATATGCTTGTCCATTAACAAACATTTGTATATCTAACTCACATCAAAAGTCAACAAGTAAATGAGACATCATCAAAGAAAAAAGAATTTACTTTCAATATTGGAAAAGAAAAAAAAAGAAAAATGATCACATGATCAATTTCAAACAGTTTTTTTACGTCAAAGAAAATTTTACAATTCACGTGAACATAAACCAGTCACATGATATGACAAATCATAGTGCTAATGATTTTTTTTCATATAAAATTTTATTTTGTAAATTACCGTTGCTTTAACAAATTTCAAAATTTAAATATAATTTTAGATGATATAAATTTAACATATACAATTAGTATTTTTGTTCTTTAGCAGTAAATTCCTTAAATTTAATAATTAGATAAAATAATTTTATTTTATACTTTTTGGTAGAGGGTTACTTGAGCATTATGACGGGTATTTTTTATTTAGTATTAGTTAGTTATATTTATGTTTATTACATGTACTTACTAATACTTTACAAATTAAATAAAGACATTTCTCTCATTTGCCAATAAATAAATAAATAAATATCAACTATCTAATACAATTAAATTTCATCTTAATATTTATATTTCAAATATTATTATGATGGTCTCATATTATATATTATGGAGACAGAAATTTGAGAAATCATTATTTAAATAATTCTGAAAATTATTATTCAAAATTTAATGACTTATTAAATATTGCAAGAGGACTTTTAAATATTCATAAAAACTTCCATTCAGTCAATATATTATTTAATAATATTCCATATATATGTGATTTTGGAGTGTCAACCAGCATATAAATATAATAATGAAAAACAATCATTTAAAAAAGAGNGAGATTATGGTATTGTTTTTTTTGAAAACATGTAAGTTAATCTTTTAATTTTTAATTCAGTCAAAAATTGTTTTTACAAAATTTCATACTGTATACTGATATACGATCATATCAAATAATGATTAAATACAAAAACATTTATATGGACGTAAATTTGATGTGTAGATGGTAATGCTTTATCAGAACTTTAATTCAAGAGCATAGTATATTTTTTATATTGTTTTATTGATTTTAATTGATGTATAAATTATTTCAAGATTTTCCTTTAATAATAGAACTAAATCTAATATCTTGTTCTTGTTCTTGTTTATTTAAAGTTAGCTTTATGTTTGCTAAAAATACTATATGATACAAAATTATTAATTAAGTGTTTGATACTATTCTAAAAAAATTATCAAAAAAAATTTTACAATCAATAAAAATATTAAACTATATATTAATTATTGTATTATTTTCAAAAAATGTTGATAAATAATACTTTAAAATACTTTTTTTGATGGATAATACTGTACTGTAACGGGGAACTTTATCAGATTTAAGTTAAATTTCTTAACAAATAACTTTTCTAAGAATCTAGAGACATTAAAATGAATGTTTACCAATCTCTGATAAAATCAAATATAAAAAACTATTAAAAAGTTCAAAGATTTTCATTTGATAAATTTATTTATGATCGATTGAAAATCATATATAATATTTGCCGAAGATTGTCACATGTGCAATCATGTGGTCAAATAATTGAATCAGATGATGTGAAAATCACAAACAAAAAAACGATAAAAACTCTTTCATAAAACTTTTTTTTTTTTTTTTAAAACACAATGTCTTCAAATAATATTTCAAAAAATGATGAAATTTTTTTAAAAGAATTTTTAAAAGGTTTTTATCGTCAAATTATAAAAATAGAAAATTATAAGAAATTTGAAGAAATTTTAATAGAATGGATAAAATATTTTTTTAAAATAAATAAAAAAAATTCTAAAATTATTTTAAAATTATTGGAAAATCATGAAAAAAATATGATTTGGTTTTCAAGTTTAATAGGATTTTTTTATCAATATGATATAGATGATTCATGTATTATTGATAAAAATAAATCTTTAAATTTATATTTATTATCAATTAATAATGTTCAAAATTTTATTTCTGTTTATCAAATACTTAATATTATTATTACAAAATATTTATTATCATTTTATTATTATAAAGATATCATTTTAATTAAGAGAAATTTTATTGTAAATGATTTTAAAATTTTGGGAAATCTACATGTAACTTCACAAAATCAGTTTGAAGATTTTAATGGTTTAAAAATAAATTTATGTAAAGATGAAATTATTACTATAGAAAATTATTTTGAATTATTAGATAAGGATTTTATTAATAAAAATAATAATCAAATAAATAAAGATTTAGTAGAACTAAATAATTTAGGTTACAGTTATCAATATGGATTAGGAAAAGAAAAAGATGAAATTANNGCATTTGATTGTTATTTAAAATCATCAGAAAATGGTTATTCAGGTGCACAAAATAATTTAGGTTATTGTTATCAAAATGGAATTGGAATAAAAATGGATGAAAATAAAGCTTTTGAATATTATTTAAAAGCTGCTAATGAAGGTGATTTATATGCACAATATAATTTAGCTAATTGTTATCGAAATGGAATTGGAATAAATAAAGATGATAAAAAAGCTTTTGAATGGTATTTTAAATCTGCTAAAGGGGATTATTCTCTTGCACAAAATAGTTTGGGTAATTGTTATCAAAATGGAATTGGAATATCTAAAGATGAAAATAAAGCATTTGGATGGTATATAAAAGCTGCTAAAGGAGGAAATTCAAATGCAGAAAATAGTTTGGGTAATTGTTATAAAAATGGGACTGGAATATCCAAGGATGAAAATAAAGCATTTGAATGGTATATAAAAGCTGTCAAAGGAGGAAATTCAGAAGCTGAAATTAACCTAAGTTATTGTTATATGGGTGGGGATGGTGTAGAAAAAGATGTAGAAAAGGCTATTTATTGGTGTAATAAATCAGCAGAAAATGGAAATGATATTGCACAATATAATTTAGGTATATGTTATGAAATTGGAATAGGTTATAAAAAAGATGAAAAAAAAGCATTTGAATGGTTTATGAAAGCCACTAAAGGAGGAAATCTAAATGCACAAACAAGTATAGGTTATTGTTATGAAAATGGAATTGGAATAGAAAAAGATATAGATAAAGCCTTTTACTGGTATAGTAAAGCAGCAGAAAATGGTGATAGTGTTGCACAATATAATTTAGGCTTGTGTTATGAAGATGGAATAGGAGTTGAGAAAGATAAAAACAAAGCATTTGAATGGTTTATAAATTCTGCTAATGGAGGAAATTCAGATGCAGAAAATAATTTAGGCAATTATTATAAAAATGGAACCGTAGTTGAAAAAGATCTAGAAAAAGCTATTGACTGGTATAACAAAGCAGCGAAAAAAGAAAATGAAATTGCACAATATAATTTAGGTAAATGTTATGAAAACGGATTAGGAGTTAAAAAAGATGAAGTTAAAGCTTTTGAATATATTGAAGAATCAGCCAAAAAGAAATATTTAAGTGCTCAATTTAAACTCGGTTATTATTATGATGTTGGAATTGGAACTAATATCGATAAATTAAAAGCATTTGAATTATACAAAATAGCAGCAGAAAAAGGGAATGATGATGCAAAATATAATTTAAGCTTATTATATCAATTAGGAGAAGGAGTTGATAAAGATGAGAAAAAAGCATTTGAACTAATTAAAGAATTGGCTGAAAAAGAATTTTTAAATGCTCAATATCAACTTGGATATTATTATTCAAATGGAATTGGAGTTGAAATTAATAAAGAAAAAGCATTTGAATTATATAAAATGGCATCTGAAAAAGGAAATAATAAGGCACAATATAATTTAAGTTTATTATATGAATCAGGTGAAGGAGTCGATAAAGATGAGAAAAAAGCATTTGAACTAATTAAAGAATTAGCCGAAAAAGAATATTTGAATGCTCAATTTAAACTCGGATATTATTATTCATATGGTATTGGAATTGAAGCTAATAAATCAAAAGAATTTGAATTGTATAATATTGCAGCCGAAAAAGGTCATAGCGCAGCGCAAAATAATCTTGGAGTTATGTATGAAAGAGGCGAAGAAGTAGAAAAGGATTTTAAAAAAGCTTTTTATTGGTACACTAAAGCGGCAGAAAATGAGGATGAAATTGCACAATATAATCTGGGTAAATGTTACGAATTAGGAATTGGGATTAATAAAAATTTAGTTAAAGCATTTGATTTTTATAAAAAGTCAGCAGAAAATGGGTGTGTAGGAGCAAAATTTCAACTCGGATATTGCTTTGTAAATGGAATTGGCGTTGAGATTAATAAGGAAAAAGGATTTGAATTATATAATGAAGCGGCTGGTAAAGAATATAAGTTTGAGAATGTTGTAAATGACAAAGAAATAGATGTTGATTTAGATAAAGTTAATTATTGGTATCATAAAGCTGCGGAGAATGATAAAAAATTTGCGTTATATAAATTGGGTAAATTTTATGAATTAGGAAAAGGTGTGAGCCAAGATCTTATTAGAGCATTTGAATTTTATAAAGAATCAGCCAATCAAGGATGTATGAAAGCTCAATATAAACTTGGATACTGTTACGATAAGGGTATTGGAACTGATATTAATAACGAAAAGGCATTTGATTTATATATGGTGGCTGCTAAGAAAGGGAATAGTAAGGCGCAAAAAAATCTTGCATTTTTATATGAACAAGGTACAAAAATAGAAAAAAATTTAGATAATGCTATCTATTGGTATAAAAAAGCCATAGAAAATGGATGTCAGGAGGCTGAAAAAATTTTAAATAGTTTGTCACTTTTGTAATAACAATTTTTTTTTAAAAAAAAAAATATGAATTAAGGTTCTGAATAATATGAGATATTTATTGACCTTATATAGTAATAATTCTTACATTTATTAAACTATAATTCAAGCTTTTAAATAATTTCATAAACTGATTTGTGATTTTTTTTTTTTTGAGTATTAATTTAACTATTTTTTACTAATTAATCCGCACTAATAATTTTTTTTTTCTATGAATTCAACATTAATGTTAAATGGTTATTATTTGTCATGATCACAGCTTTATTTTATGTACAGTAATATACCTTTTTATAATAAATGATTTTATAAATGATCATTTATTTAAATAATTTCAAGACTAAGGAGTACTAAAGAATTTGAACACCGTTAATTTGATATCAAATTGAAACGACTTGTTTTTGTGCGTGAGATAAATCGGACATACTATTGTATATTATTGTGGCGCAATAGAACACCCTTTGACTACCGTAAGTTGAAAAAAATGTTACGAAACAGCCGGTATTAAATGTCTTGACCGGCATTAAGAGTGGTGCTCATGTGACAGATAGTGCGTGACGAATAGCTTTTCATTAATGAAAAAATACTGTCCTCCCAGAAAATGAAATGCGGAAGGATGTGACACCCGGTGATGAAAATTTTCGCTAGGTAACTCAACACCTTTTTCTTTTGTGAATCTTAATTTTATGTTAATAATATTCATTCCATCGATAACTCCTTAATTTTGCGGCAAATATAGATCAAAATTAATTTACGCATCAATAAATAAAATCAGTGTGATAATTATTCAATTATTTATTTTGTTATTAAAGTTATAAGCTAAAAGATATTGAGTAATTTCTAAGATTGCTAATGTGCTACGTAATTACATTAAAGAAAAATTAAAATTTCGTAAAGTTACGTGTTAACTAATGATGCCTAATACTGGTCTATACTCATATGCGATAACACTGCGATAACTATGATATTTCAGTTTATCAATATTGGAATTAATTTATTACAAATGAAGAATTAAAAGAATGAGGCAGTTAATACGTCAATAATTAATAAATAACAAAAGCAAAATTTTTTGGACGATCTATAATAATTAATAAAATAGTTGTAATTTTTAATTTTTTTTCTTGTACTCAAAATATACATAATTATTTTGAAAATCATTGCTAGATTAGAGTTCATTTTGGCCGCTTAATAAAAAGGGAAAAAAAACAAAATAAACAAATTAACCGTTTAAAAAAACACAATGTCTTTAAATAATAATATTTTAAATGATGATGAAATTTTCTTAAAAGAATTTTTAAAATGCTATAATATTAATGATATTTCAAAGCATGATGAAATTTTCTTAAAGGAATTTTTAAAAGGTTTCTATCGTCAAGTTATTAAAATAGAGAATTTTAACAGATTTGAAAATATTTTAATGGAATGGGTAAAAGAATTTTTTGAAATTAATAAAAAAGATTCTAAACAAATTTTAGAATTAATGGAAAATCATGAAGAAAAGGAAAATTGGTTTCCAAGTTTGATTGGATTTTTTTATCAGCATGGTATAGATAATTCATGTGTTATTGATAAGTATGAATCTTTAAAATTATATTCATTATCTATTAATAATCAAAAAAGTGAGAAATTAGTTTCCGTATATCAAATACTTGATATTATTATTGGAAAATATTTATTATCATTTTATTATTATAAAGATATTATTTTAAGTAAAAGAGATTTGATTGAAAAGAAGTTTAAACATGTAATGTCACAAAAACAGTTTGAAGATTTTAATGGATTAGAAATAAATATATGTAAAGATGAGATAAATACTATAGAAAAATATTTTGAATTATTAGATAAAGGTCATATTGATAAAAATAAAAACAAAACAGATTTTGTTAAAATGAGGGAATTAAACAATTTAGGCTACAGTTATCAATATGGATTAGGAAAAGAAAAAGATGAAAACAAAGCATTTGAATTTTATTTAAAATCATCAGAAGGAGGAAATGCAAGCGCACAGAATAATTTAGGAAATTGCTATCAAAATGGGATTGGAACAAAAAAGGATGAAAAGAAAGCTTTTGAATGTTATTTAAAAGCTGCTAATGAAGGAGATTTATATGCACAGTATAATTTAGGTATGTGTTATCAAAATGGTATTGGAATAAATAAAGATGATAAAAGGGCTTTTGAATGGTATTATAAATCTGCTACAGAAGAATATTCATCTGCACAAAACAAGTTAGGTGACTGCTATAAAAATGGAATTGGAACATCCAAAGATGGAAATCAAGCATTTATATGGTATTCAAAAGCTGCCAAAGGAGGTAATTCTGATGCAGAAACAAATTTAGGTGATTGTTACATGAGTGGAATTGGAGTAAAAAATGATTTAGCTAAAGCTTTTTACTGGTATGAAAAAGCAGTGAAAAATGGAAATATAACTGCACAATTTTGCTTGGGTAATTATTATATGGATACTAATAATTATGATTATGATAATAATAAAGCTATTTACTGGTATAA
>QKYT01000184.1:14727-39835 GCA_003550305.1 Glomus cerebriforme | reverse complement strand
GGCATTTGAATTATATATGTTGGCTGCCAAAAATGAAAGTAGTAATGCACAAAAAAGACTGGCATATTTATACGAACATGGCGTAATAGTGGGAAAAAATTTAGAAAAGGCTATCTATTGGTATATGAAAGCCATAGAAAATGGATGTCAAGAGTCTAAAGAAAAGTTAAATAATTTATTTAGTCACAAGAAAAGTTAAATTTTGATCTTTTATTAATTTTTTTTTTTATTAGATAACTTTATGATTACATGAAATATTTATTAATAAATGATGATAAAAATAAAATTTGGTATTTATATCCCTTTAGCTTTTCATTTTTGTGGCGTAAACTTTGTATAAACACTCCTAATTTCAGCAAAATACACTAGAATTACTAATAAATATCCATGCAAGTGCGAAAAAAATCCCGTAAGTGTTGTCATTTTTTTGTTATATAACTAATGGATTTTTTGCCGAAGCTAAATAAATTTAAAAGGTTGTTCACAAGTAGATCGGCGATTTTATAAAGAATTGATTTGATTTCCCAAACGAAACTTTTTTTTTAAAATTTACCGTAATGGAAGAGAAATGAAGAACTGAAAAAAAAATTTTAATTTTCTCAAATCCATTAGTATTAATGAAACAAAAATGTCGGCGGATTTATCCAAAATCTTAATTCAATTCTGCCCTCACTATATAAAAAAAAAAGGTCTTTTTTTTTGGTTCAGCTTAATAATAAATTTTGTCAAATTTTCACAATAATCGACCTATTCAATATTTAGCACATTTGTATTCATCATTATCGCATTGCATATCAGTGTACGAAAAATTTTCATTTATTCATTAAAACAATTTTAATTATAAATTGCGAATATTTAGATTTAATGATCAAGGAAGAGTCTAAATTTCAGAAGAAATTAGTTGTACAAAAAAATCATTGGATTGCAGGTTACATAAATTAAATTTGGTAGCATAGGCATTTGAAGGCTAGTTTTATCCAGATTAGCACGATACTTTATTTGATAGAATCGCTCAATATGGAATTTGAGCTTTTATTGCCGTAACATTTTTCAAAATACGTAAAATGGCTCAAAAATTCTTTTTCAGTATAATAACAACTAATAAAGCATACCATGTTAATATTGATTATCTATTTATAAGAAATTTTTAATAAATATTCAGAATAAATAAACGAACCAGAACTTTATATAATTGAGTCATTATTTTTTTGTGGGTTCACATCGGGAAATTTTTTTTCTGTAAATACCTATACCGCGAAGAACTTCTCATAGTACTGCGGTGGAGGTCGCAGTATGGCATAGAACTAACTGTATGTAGTTCACGTAGTACCTTGTAGAACTATACGTAGTACTGCGTAGTAAAATTTTATGCGTAGTACTGCGTAAGTTTGTGATTGCATACTCCCAACGCAGTTCTACGCTTACGCTTCCGAGTAAAGAATTCAATTTCTCTCCAATGAATCTAAAATGTACTAACTATACGGCTGACTCAAGATTTCTCACGAAATCTTGCCATTTCCAAATTAGAATTCGTCGATTTTTCATTTAATAAGAAAGAGAAAACTTATAAATACTGTACTTGACAGAAACTCTGTGGAAATAAATAATAGACAAATTAACAAATAACCTTATTTACAAAATATGATGTCTTTAAATAATATTTCAAAAATCAAGTTTTCTTTGAAAATTTTTTAACATGCTATTATATTGATATTATGATACGAATTTTTTGAAAGATTTTTATCGTCAAGTTATTAAAATAGAGAATTTTAATAAATTTGAAAATATTTTAATGGAATGGGTAAAAGAATTTTTTGAAATTAATAAAAAATATTCTAAACAGATTTTAGAATTAATAAAAAATCAAGCGAATTTCTTTTGATATACAGTAAGATAAAAAAGGAATTATTTTTATTCCAATAAAGAAATTGTGTTATAAATGGATTTTAAGTTATGTTATTTTTAATTAATTGCATTACCATTTTTTTCCGCACCAAAACCATCCAAGTACAGTGTACGAGCAAAATCGTCGTACAAGTACAATACTCGTACACTGTACGACGTACTTCGTACACTTCGTACAATTTAGTACACAATTTTGTATAACAATATGAACTTGTGAATAATGTAAATATAATATCTCGGCATTCAGTGATTATATTTTGATGGTTTTACCACCATTCGAATCGTCTCCTCGAGACAAATCTAATGATATGTAGCTGTAGCATCGATATTGACGGAGTATTTTATTTTGAAATTTAATATCCTTTATAATAACTCGACATCTAATGATCAGATTTTATAATTCTAGTATACTGGATTCGTCTTATCAAAAGATTCAAATGGTAGCAAATTCATCTTTCTATGATCGATAGTGATAGAATTACAGTAATTTGAAGTTTATCACTAATTTTGGCCAGAATTATGCTAATTTTGGCCGGAATTGCCGAATCGGACCTTTAAATCCTATTGGACCCTTGGAACTGAAGGAAATCCTTCTTTTGATTTTTTAATATGTTTATTTAAAAAATGGCATTGATATTATTTCTATTTTTTCTTAGAAAGATAGTCAAATCCTTTTTATATAAGTACTTAAAGAAAAAAATGTACTGTACTAAAAAGTTTTAGTACAGTACAGTACGTACTGTACTAATTGTATTACCCTGCCTACTGGAATGTGAAAAAAAAGAAACGAGGTTAATATCAAGAGATATATAACCGGAGGCAGAAACCAAGTAAATAACTTCTACTTAGAATTGGAAAACAAAAGGAAATGTTGGATAAAATGGATATTCGTGATGGACCACATAGTACTTTAACAATTTAATTAATAATCTAAACATACTGAGAAAATTTTTAAGTTATTTACAATTATTGTCTTTAATTTAACCTGGACTGGAATTAATTTTATAAAAGTGATTACATCTTCGATTTTATTAATATTGCAATTTGTAATTGAAATAACTCATCTGTAGGTATATTCTTACATTTTCTACTTTAGAACCAAAATCTGATTTAATAAAGATACCAACCTGTATTTTTTTATTACACATAATTAAGTGAATAGGTTAAAGAGAATACATAACTGTTAATTACTATATAAAACTGTATATAAAATTATTTTAACTATAAACTATATCTTAATTAATTTATTAAATAATTGCAATTTGACAAATAAAAATAAAAAAAAACTTCATATATTATTGAACTTATTTAATAGAACAATTAACAAATCAAACGATACATTAAAATTCAGTCATCATCTTTGATGATATTAGATTTAGGATGGTTTCCTGAACGCACTGTTTTAACATAATATAAAGTAAACATATTTTTTTTAGATTATGAGCACTAATGTGATAGAAAAATTGTAAGCAAAATATATAAAATAACCTCGAATAAAGATGACAAAAATTACTTAAAAGAATTTTTGACGAAGTACTTCTTTTAAAGGAAATTTAAAGGTTACATCGAGTTATAACAATAGTGAATTATATAAGTGTGACAATGAGGGAGTAAAATATTTCTTAAAAATTAATAAAAAAAAAAAATACTATGAAAATTTGAAAATTCAAGATATTGATAAAGTAAGACGAATCTTTAAAATTATATTCACTATCGATTAATAAACCAAAAAGTCTAACCAAATACTTAATTATCATTTTAGTATTATACAATAGTCAGATAATTTTTTTTTTTTTTTACTAAAATTTAATTTTCCCTATAACGTTATGGGGGAGGTGGCCGAGCGGTCCAAGGCGCCACGTTAAGGCCGTGGTCTCGTAAGAGGCGTGGGTTCGAATCCCACTCTCCTCACAAAGTTGCTGATATACAGTACATTTTTACAAATTAAAATTTTAGTAGAAGTAGCTATGTACAAAAATGGATAAGAGGTCAAAGAAAATTTAAACAATTTTTAAAGAATTGTAATTAAAACTTTGCAGATTTTGATTTTTTATTAATTTTCTTATAATTATATATATAATAACCATACGAAATTATCATTATATAAAATTATGTGAATTATATTAAAAAAAATAAATCCTTCAATTAGTTTTAAAAGTATTAATTATATAATATTGATAACACTCAAATTGTTCATGTTACTGTATCTTTTTTTTAAAAAAATCACGCTGCCTCAATATACCAATATATCAGCATAAATCAATAAATTATTAAGATTCATAACATCTGTGCAATTACCAAAAATAAAAAATGATCCGACTGTTTTACCCAGGGTACTGTTATTGATATCCATGATCCATCATCTTTAATATGTAGGATTTATTACAAATTATTTAATTATTTTCTTACCCTTCTTATTTAACTAATGGAAAGCAAACAAAGCAGACCCTGTAAAGGATATCATGTTCTTTAAACAAACTAATGTAATTGCCAGAAATCAGTATCTACCGTTAGTTATATCACCGACACTTTAATAGTAAAATTTTCACCCTCGGATGTAACAAATAAGTGTGATAAATAGGACTTCGCACCTTGTAAAAGAACTGTGTCAAGTGACATTAAACATCACCGGTCTCGTGGGGTGAAAAGGTTTTTCTAAGATTAGAAGAGCTGTTGTTTAGATAGTTTTCGAGAAAAACATGAAAATTTGATTTTTACATTTTTTTTACCTGTACCCTTTCTTAAATATGATTGATTCAAAATTCGTAGAATGTGGCACATCAACCACAAATTTTGTGTAACTTTATCTTAGAAAATATTTTGGATCTCGCGAGTCACGATAAAAAAATTGAGGCAAAGAACTTAAGAACTTCAAAATATTTTATTCATCCATATAAAGTATTTAAATATTCAAATTAACTTGATATATTTGAGTATTTCTATACTTATTATTGAACAGCTCTACTTATTAACAAAGACCAGCAATTACGCTATAAAATAAAAAAAACATATACGCGTACAATAAATTCCATTGTAATTAACTCTATTAAAACTTACTCAAGGCATGATGAAAATTAATATCTAAATATTTTCATAGCTGTTAAAAATAAAAGCCAGTTTTGTTTGACCAAATTGCTTAAATTACGCTACAAAGTGTTTGCATAAAAATATAATAAAAGCTTCATGAATATTTAAGATATCATAATTTAAAATTTATTTCATATTTATTTCAAAAAATGTTATCATTATGTTAATAAACCAATATTTATGATATTTTTGATTATTAACGCTTTTATTTTATTATTTAGAATATATTTATGCCATTACTTTATATGATTTATAAAAAAATTATTTTTACTATAACAAAATTCTTATTTAGCGATAAAAATTCATACAAAGTTGTAAACTCTGATATATTTTTCTTCTAATATTTAATTATAAAAATTAAACTTTGCTAATTAATCTCTCGTTAATTCACGTCTTTTATTGTAATCTATTAACATTTCCGCTGTAAAAGTTATAAATTTTCAATTGTAATGAGTTGCATACTTCAACAATACAATCAATACGAGGGCGAATTGTAAAAAAAGAAAGTATAATTCTTAATAAACGAAATTAATAAAAAAAAAACAGATAAATAGATTATAAAATAAGATTTTGTTCATCTACCTTAATTCTTTTGCGTAAATGGTAAATAAAGAAATCGAAAATAACGAAAGAAGGTTCATGTATAGCCAGTACAGGAGGCACCATCAACAAATAATTTTCCTGCAACGAACCACGCATCCATTTAAATCAAAACCAAGCAAGCTTTATTCCAATAAATAACCATGCAAAAGGATGAAGATTTTTATATATAGTAGTATAATCTATTCAATTCATGATGGCAAATGGTTGTAATATTATCTTTTTTTTTGTAATAACACAAAAAAAAAAAATAAATAAAAAAATAATGAATAAATGAATTATAATATAATCGATAATAAACTCTCCTTTAAATAAGTTTTTCGTCTATAATCATTATTTTTTTTTCTAATGTTACCTGCAAGAGTAAGACATATTTGATTTACAGCTATAAGACATCTAAAATATCAAAGAACTTCAGTATAGTGCGTGAAAACCTACGTTCGAATGTTGCTGCAATTCAATCTGCTGGTTTGAATTAAAGAAAACTGCGGTCATTATATTCAGTAATAACTTCAAACAAATTATGAATCTTTGAATTATGCTGTTCATTGGTTCTTTTGAAAACTGGATTTTTTCCGGTTTGATCTTTGATACAAAATTAATTTAGATTTCCTTTTCTAGATATCAAGATATCATTAGCATAATTATTAAGCAAAAATATAAAGATTATAAAAAGAAAACGAAAAAATACTTTCAATAATCATGATAAAATGTAATTAATGAGAAAAAACTTTTGCCGTTATTATTCAAAATCGGTTTATTCCGAAGAATTAAATTTAATTGACATTATGGGCAGTTGGGCACCAGAATAGAATTAAATATTTAATGGATAAATTTTCTTATTTTATATTTATGGTAATTACAATAATTATATATGGAAATTCATATCCTAATAAAATATACTACTGAATTGTATATTAAATACAGTATATTAAAAATATTTCGCAATTTTTCTTTGTATTTTACGATTTTTCTTCCGTTCGATTGGTCAAAAAGCACATAAAAAAAATGTCGTACAGTTACATCTAGATGATTGTCACAGATGTCTATTCCGTTAATTCCGATTTAATTTATCTAACATTAAAAATTTGTTTTCTTTGAATATTGTTTGATTCCTAATTGTCACGACAATGCATAATATAAATAAATATTATACAGTACAAGTGTCAATTGTGCGTGATGATTAATGCACGTGCATCATTCAGAATCATTAATGAACACAACGTTATTACGACATTGTTTTTTAAGATCAGCTTACATAAATGATTACGGTATCATTTGATAATTTGATTACTGATCTGCAGTAATAGATTTTGTAATAGAAATTAACAGTCGCGCACGGTGCAAAGATTTGTATTCCATTTGTTAAATGATAACTTTAAAAGGTTATAATTATGGTAATTTTCTGTTATACATGTTTAAATCAGATGCATCAGATGCTCAATCTCCCCCGAAAAAAGTATCATATATTCTCTCGCAGCTCTGTGTTTATATTCATTACGTACGTTTTCATAGTCTTATAGTTTAATATATGCAGGCGTTATATCTAAAAATGGAATCCGTTATTTTGAATGACTAAAAGAAATTGTAAAATATTTCCATCAAAGTATTAGCAGAAAATCACAAAATCTGGTTTTTTCTAAATAAAATATTGATTATAATAACTAAAATAAAAAGACAATAAAACAATTCAACAATACTAACAATTAAAGTTATTCTATCCCTTATTTTGTATCAGATGTTACTTAAGAGTTTCAAAACATATATGTTTAATATCTCATTTTTATTATTTTCATGTTTTTAACTTTATTGTACAGAACGTAGTACATATGTGTTATCATAATAAAAAGGTATTATTTATTTTCTATGAATATCATCAATAATAACATGCAGTTATTGACTTTCTAAATTATCAACCCGTTTTTTTTATGATTCACACAACCGAAAACCCAAAAAGCAAGATAACCCTAATGAAGTACTATCGTAAAAAAGTAATAAAAAAAGAAACAATGTATGTTTAAAGTGAAATAAAAAAAATATATGAAAAATATGTCCATGAAGTAAAAAAAAAAAATGTTCTTAAAATAATAGTCAAAAAAAAAGTGACAAACATTCTATTAAATGAATGAAGAAGAAGGTCCTGAACATCCAGCAGGTAAAATTAAAGATTCAAAACTGTTATTATCATCAAATTTTGTTCCATTAAAAAAAGCACTTTCGAAAGAATTATTAATTGTTTGCTGCGGTGTAGTAATTCGAGCGATTCTATCAAGCGTATTGGTGTTATTTATCCTTGATACTTGATTTTGGCTGAGATTATTTGCATTATTAGCAAGATTTGTAAATCGATTTCTTTGGGATGTTGATGATCGTACATTCCAAATGTAATCTGTTGCCAAATTAATTAAGTACCGATTATGAACTTGCAAACGGTGAGCTTCATGTTCCACATTTCGTTTCATTAAAATTTTCCCCGTTAATCTTTGACTTCTTCTACTGACTCTTCTTGATTGAACTGCAAGTATATGTGCATTATTATTGTAAGGAAGGAGATATATGTTGTTATAATTTATACGATTTAAGAAACTATTTAACGCTAATTGAACTAATTCATTTGTATTTCTAAATTGTCGATAATGCATTTTTTTTTAATAAAAAAAAGTAATTAAGATTTTCTTTAAGTTGTAGTGAAATGAATATTATTCCTTTTNTTTTNTTTTTTTTTTTTTGCGTCGCTAAGGAGTATTTTCTGTCCTAGACAATTTATATGTGGTTTTCTCAATATAATTTATTCGCGTCCAAAATTGGAATTGTTGTTTTGATAAGTAATAAAACGTAATCACTTAACAAATATTAACAAAATATTTTACGTGCTCTCATTATCAAATATTTAGTAAAACTTCTCCGTTCATAAACTAAAGTATATAAAAAAATTGAATTCAAAAGGCATTCCTTTATTACTTAATTGCGACTGATTTTGTTTGAAATTAATTAAATTAAAAATAAACATTTATTTTATTAAATTTCGTTACACAATTGTCCAGTATTTTGTTGTTCTTTGTTGGTCCTTTTAATATAAATATACTTACTGTATATTACTTGCGCCACTAATAGTTAAAAAGGATAATTCTTTCTTTTCAAAAAAAAACGGTATTTTCCGACGATCAAACATTGATCCGGCAAACCTGCATCTCATATCCACATAGTTGCACATTTTTGTTGCTATCATGTATAAAATCCATTTAGCCCATATAGACTTTATAATGAGTAAAATTAAATATTTATGTATACTTTTCCGTCTTCTGCATTTTGAATATTTGTACCACATTTCTCCATTGTTCCCACGCCACGTTGTCACGTATAGTTCTCTGGAATTTGTGAGCTGACAGTTAGACCGTTAGCTGTAATATGTGGCATACAATGCAAGTGATGAATAAACATGCAGCGTGACATCCGAGACAATCATCAATCTAATAAATCTGATTAATGTTAAACACAAAACACAATAAATATGACAATTAATTTTAAACTGTGATATGTAGTGCAAGATCTTACATTGCAATTGCTTTTGGTAATTAAATGAGACTTGGAATGAGAAACAAGAATTTTTTTGTACTATTGACATTAATTACAACTGCAGAGAGCATTTATTTTAACGGTTCTCTATCACGTTTATAGCTTTATATTTTTAATTATTTAAACTGAAAAGAATTTTTGGGTTTGAAAAAGTTTTATAATTGTATTTATAATTTATAACTTTATTAGATGAACTGCTAAGTACAGTATTTAAAGAATCATTCAATTCAGATACTAAAGTATTAACAGAGGTAATTAAAAAAATACAGTACATATGGGTCGATTTTTGGAACACCAATCAATGACATACCATAGACCGGTCTAGGCCCTTCCTTTTTTGATAAAAGTATATAGGTACCAAATATATGCCACATTGCCACCTGAGGTTGATTTGATTAGCATTCCAAAAATTGACATAATCATAACATAATCATAATATGATTATATGATTACAAATATCTTAACTCTGGCCGAAATTATAATACTATATGATGGAGTTTAATGGCAAGCAAATATATCGTTTTTGATTGAGACGACCTATTTGTCACAACAATGCATAATATAAATAAATATTATACAGTAGGAGTATCAATTAAGGTGTGATGTTTAATGCAGTGAGCATTATCAAAAACGATATACAGTATTTGAATTATAATAATTAATCACGTGACTTGTCTTTCCCATGTGGCGTACCTGTGACAAATAACGTGTGACAACCTCTTATTTTAAAGGGATAAAGAGGTCGTTTCATGTTAATTTTATGCAAAGCATAAATAATATTATAGAGATTTTTTTTTATTCCCATATATTGTAAAATAGTTGTATAAAAATGAACTCTAAATTAAAAACAGTTGAATACAATTTTTAATTTTTTATCGAGTGTTTTAAATTACTATGAATGAATAAATTCTTTTATTCTTTATAAACATTTAGAATGAGGAAGGAAAGGTAATAATCAAAATTTCAATAAAAGGTTAGTTGCATTTTTATAATATTTTTTTTCTTTTGAATTCACTTTCATCATTTTAATTGTAATAAAAAAAACGAATATATTATAATAAATATAAATCAAGGAAGGAAAAATAAAATATTGTTTATATTGTTAAAAATACAGTAAATACATTCAATTGATCATCGGATATATTAACAGTTATAATCATTTTAAACATTTTTAACACTTCAAAAATAATTTATTTTTAAAAAAAATTTTATTAACTAAAGCTACATTTTAACACAGTGAATTATGAGATTAATTTTGTCCAGCCATAGAAACAAATATAATAAAAACAAATTGCAAGCGTTAATACCAAAATTGAAAGCGAAATTACAAAGGATAGAAAATAAATTCGCAAGTGTTAAGATACAGAATCGTCAAATAGTTTTGCACAATAAAAAAGAATGTTTCTAAATATACGAAGTTAATTAATTATTTAAATTTATAATTATTCACTAATATTTACTATGTTGTTTCGATTTTTTCAGAATCGATTCCAATCCCTACCTGTATGTCTTTCAAAATGGTACAAAATACAATACATTTTCCATCCAATGTAATGTTACTGCATGTATCAATAAAGATTATTGAAGGTACATTTAAGTGTATCACGTCGATCTTTATAAATTTAATTGGAACAGTTTGTCGGCTTGGTAATATGTATCGTAGATCTAATGTTGCTAATTTGCTATTAATGTAATAAAATTATCATTTTCGACAATCGAAAATATATGATCAAAGAAATATGTTAGTTTGTTGTTGTTGTTTAAGTATTGTTCATTTAATTGTGGAAATCCATGCATGTTTTATGACTGTGTTTTTGGACATAATTTACAGGTGATAAAAGTTTTATTAGTAGTGTTATTTATAGTTTCAATTGTATTTACTTGCAAGTCGTCATTAATATTATAATTGATTAGAGCAATTTTTAAAAATCAGACAAAATATTTAGGATTTTCTTCATATTGTAATATTATATAATAAAGTTATATTTTGAAAGTTAAAAAAATAAATAGAGAAATTTATAGTTGAGAAAATTTCAATAGAAGTTTATTTAAACATTTTCCAAATTTGGTTGAAAAATCAGTTTATCAGCATAAACTAAGTAATAAATTTGAGTATGAACCAGTTTAAACTGGATCAGATGTAATACAATACATTATTTAATGCTTATAAATATAATGCACTTTATAAGAAGTATAATATTTATGAAGATCATTAAAGAAAAATTCACGGTAACCCATGAAATTTAATTGGAGAAATTCATCATGGTAAGTAACATAAGATTTTTCATAATCAATTTGATTAATAGAGACCATTATTTTTATATTGTTATTAGAAAGGTGAAGATATTGTTTTTAATTATTTAATATTGTTATTAGAGAGGTGAATATTGTTTAATTATCTTTGTTTTAAAAATAATGATGGATTTTAAAATTTTTAAAATTCAGAATAAAATTAAAATCATCCAGAATTTATAGAGCTCTGAATAAGTCAAGTCAAGTTGAATCAATTTCAGTATATGTATAAATTTACAATTTCTGATTCGACATTTGACTTATTATAAATCATGTGAATAATAAAACGTATATTGTAAAAATTATGACAAGATCATATGACATTGCATGTAATACTGGCCAACACTTGATGCAAATTCTTGATGTATTTATTGGTCGATCCTCATTTAATAATTATAATTTATTGCACTCAGAGACTATTAGAGATAGGATCGACGATTCCCTTGTTTAACGTTATCATCTTTTTTTAGAGGTGAATACAAATATGTCAAATATTATAAGTGGTTAATGTAGTATTCACAGCGTGATATATATTTATATATTTTGGAGATCAAAATTGCAATAATGGTTAAATATGATGTCATACTGTAATTTTTAAATAGATGGGCGTAAAAATATTTATTTAAAAAGTAAGTGATAGATGTATTTTAATGTTCTTGGAAAAAAAAAATACTATTTGTTATAATACAAAATCCGTTAAATAAGTAATATAACCGCGCATATTAACAGTTAATTATAATTAAAATGTTTTATATGAATTATTATTTATTATTAGGATTTGTCTTCCCCTTCATCATCAATATCATCATCGTCTGATACTATTTTAAAAATCAATGAAATTGTGAAAATAATATTAATAAAATTCATATTTAACATAAAAAATGGCAAAATAATTATGAAATATAATAACTTACTGTAATCAGGAATTTCAAGAAATTTTTGCATAGAATCTATTAAATAAATAAATTTTAGTAAAAAAAAAGTATTAACAAAATATAAAAAAATTTTATTATTATTTTTTTTTCACCTGTAGTTGATAATCTCCGCACTCCTTTATCTTTTACTTCGTTCGAATCTAATAAAATCAATAGTGTTATTAAAAGAAAAACAATAATGAAAAAATAAAAATAGAGATAAAAAAAATTTAAATATTTACGTTCAATTTTATTTTTAGAAATAGTTGGAAGAATAGTTTTTTCTTCAGGTACATTATCATTTGTTATAGGACGATCAAGTATAAACGTTGGAAGTACTTTATCATCCTCATGTTGCTGTAAATCTTTCTTTTGCTTTTGTTGTTTATTCAACTCTTGTTTTTTGTTTTTTGTATTTTGTTGAGATTTATCTGTTTGTTTTTCAATACTTGAATCCATGTCGATATTTAATTTTAAGATATTAAAATTTCGTCAAAGAATTTGTTTGAAATATTTATATCTTTATTTTTTTTGTAGAAACGGGGAAAAATCCAAAGAATTTCATATAACAATGACGTATGTTACACCCCTGACAATCAATTATGGAAAATAAATTAAATACGCAAAAAAATCATCATATCATATATTTCGGGTTTTCCAAAAAAATATCATACGACACAGCAATTTTGGTTTAACCTAAAATATATGAAATTTATTTTTATTGTCGTACCTGTTATGATATCATAACTACGGCCATTTTTTTTTTTTTTATTTTACGGTACTTGGATGGAATTACATATAGTGCTGGCCAGAACTGAAGCCGAATATCTGGAATTTTATACTAACCTTTATGCACTGGTTTTTCAGCTTTGAAAAATGCGCAGTAATTTTATTCATAAAAGGTTTGATATTTCTAGAAAAATAATAATTTATGACGGTGTTAATTCGTTCTCCGTATGTATAATAGTTGAAGCAGTGCTGACAATTGATAAAGGTGCACCAAACTTTGAATACCCAGAAATTTTTAACCCATTGCTCATGCGGCATTTATTACGTCATACTTTTTAAGAATTTACTACGACTGATGTTAAAAGTAATTAGGTTTTCACATATTACAATAAATCCTTTAACTATTAGGACAAAACTCTAAACTCTTGTACGACAAATATGTATTTTATGTATAAAGTTTCGATGGAATATTTATTTTTTTTACAAATATCACTTTGATATAGAGTTACAGTCCATCATCTGATCATTTGTCGTCAGATATTCGGATGGGTAGATCAGATGATGGATCAGATGCCACTAAACGTTAATTTCTTCATTACTTTTAAATTCTAACAAATCCTTTTATTTAAGGAATATTATAAATTTTAAAAAATTTAGAGAGTATAATTGGAGCAAAATTTTAAGGAATTACCCAAATAATCGGTCATTTAATTGATTTTCAAAATAATGAAACTCTAATTAACTACGAGATGTGAATTTTTTTTATTTATTTATAAATAGAAAATCATTTATGATTTTTTTCTTTTAAAAATAATAATGGTTGTAAATATTAGTAATTATCAATTTATTAATCTCACGTTTTAGGCAATTATTATACTATATAAGAATTTCTGTAAGGAATGTTTACATTGTTTTTTTATTCACAAAATTCTTACAAAAAAGAATCTTTATTATTTTCCCTTATTTTGATCTTCATTTATTTCATTATATTTTCCAGTTTAGTAATATATATTTTTTATTATTATTAAATAGATTGCGCAGTAGCTTTTATATTATCGTCTAAAAATTAACGATTTATTAATAGAATTTTAAATAAAGTTCTGATATTTCTTTATAAAAATATGAATTTCACAAATTAATAATTCGTTATTTACTTATTATAATAACATGTGATATATCCATTTGACCGATTATAGTTTATTGATTGGCCAATTCGACTAAAAAAAAAAAAATTCTAGTCGATTCCGATTCTCATACACTTATAAAACTATTAAAGAAAATTCTATATAATCAAAAATAATGAAAATTTTACTTAATTAAAAATTTCCCGTTAATCATTATTCACCCAAATAGAGAACTTCATTATGAATTGATTATCAGACGCATCTTACGCCTCCATTACAATCACAACATTTTGACGATCTTCCACTCTATATAAATTATCCCTTCGTTTCGTTTCAAGAAAAAATTTGATTTTTCAAATCTCATTATAAGAGAAATCTTTTTTTTTTTCAATCACCTTTTTTTTTATTCACATTTCACATAACTTACGAATTCATTAATATTAAAAACCTCACATATAGTAATTTATAAAATTCATTAACATTAAAAAACATCATCATGTCTTTAAATAATAATTTAAAATACAATGAAAATTTCTTAAAAGAATTTTTAAAAGAATTTTATCGTCAAATTATAAAAATAGAAAATTTTATAAAATTTGAAGAAATTTTAATAAATTGGATAAAAGATTTTTTTAAAATTAATAAAAAATCTTTTAAAATAATTTTAAAATTAATGGAAAATCATAAAGAAAATAATAATTGGTTTTCAAGTTTAATAGGATTTTTTTATCAATATAATATAAATAATAATACTTGTATTATCGATAAAAATAAATCTTTAAATTTATATTTATTTACTATTAATAATAATAAAAATAATTTTAATGATTTTTCTTCTTCATATCAAATACTTAATATTATTATATCAAAATATTTATTATCTTTTTATTATTATAAAGATATTATTTTAATTAAAAGAAATCATTTAAAAAATTTAAAAAATTTATACGTAATATCACAAAATCAATTTGAAAATTTTAATGGTTTATTAATTAATATATGTAAAGATGAAATTAATACTATAGAAAATTATTTTGAATTATTGAATAATGGTTTTATTAATAAGAATAATTTTCAATTAGATTATGTTAAAAATAATGAATTAATAAATCTTAATAATTTAGGTTATTGTTATCAATATGGAATAGGAAAAAAGAAAGATGAATTTAAAGCTTTTGAATTTTATTTAAAATCATCAAAAGGAGGGAATATAAGTGCTCAAAATAATTTAGGTTATTGTTATCAAAATGGAATTGGAATAGAAAAAGATGAATTTAAAGCATTCGAATATTATTTAAAAGCTGCTAATAATGGTGATATATATGCACAATATAATTTAGGTTTATGTTATCAAGGTGTAGATGATAATTATAATAAGATAGCTTTTGATTGGTATCTTAAATCTGTCATTGGAGGTTATTTGTATGCTCAAAATAAATTAGGTAATTGTTATCAAAATGGAATTGGAATAAAAAAAGATTTAGATAAAGCTATTTATTGGTATAAAAAAGCAGCAGAAAATGGTAATGAAATTGCACAATATAATTTAGGTAAATGTTATGAAAACGGATTAGGAGTTAAAAAAGATGAGGTTAAAGCTTTTGAATATTTTAAAGAATCTGCTAAAAATGGATATTTAAATGCTCAATTTAAACTTGGATATTATTATTCAAATGGAATCGGAACTAAAGTTGATAATGTAAAAGCATTTGAATTATATAAAATGGTTGCAAAAAAAGGGGATGATAATGCAAATTATAATTTAAGTCTATTATATGAATCAGGAAAAGGTGTTGATAAAGATGAGAAAAAAGCATTTAAAATTATTAAAACATTAGCTAAAAATGAGTATTTAGACGCTCAATTTAAACTTGGATATTATTACAATAAAGGAATTGGAACTAATATTAATAAAGAAAAGGCATTTGAACTATATAAAATAGCTTCAGAGAAGGGTAACAATAAAGCACAATATAATTTAAGCTTATTATATCAATTAGGAGAAGGTGTTAATAAAGATGAAAAAAAGGCATTTGAACTAATTAAAAAGTTAGCCGAAATGGAATATTTTGATGCTCAATTTAGACTTGGATATTATTATTCAAATGGAATTGGAACTAAAATTAATTATTCAAAAGCATTTGAATTATATAAAATGGCTGCAGAAAAAGGAAATAATGATGCAAAATATAATTTAAGTTTATTGTATGAATCAGGAAAAGGTGTTGATAAAGATGAGAACAAAGCATTTGAAATAATTAAAAACTTAGCTGAAAAGGAACATTTAAATGCTCAATTTCATCTGGGATATTATTATTCAAATGGAATTGGAACTATGATTAATAAAGAAAAAGCATTTGAATTATATAAAATAGCTGCAGGAAAGGGTAATAATAAAGCACAATATAATTTGAGTTTACTATATCAATCAGGAGAAGGTATTAATAAAGATGAAAAAAAAGCATTCGAACTAATTAAAAAATTAGCTGATCAAAAATATTTAGATGCTCAATTTAAACTTGGATATTATTACGACAAGGGAATCGGAACTAAAGTTAATAAAACAAAAGCATTTGAATTATACATAATAGCTGCGGAAAAAGGTGACAATGAAGCACAATATAATTTAAGTTTATTATATCAATTAGGGAAAGGAGTTGTTAAAGATGAGAAAAAAGCTTTTGTAATGATTAAAAAACTAGCTGAAAAGGAATATTTAAATGCTCAATTTTTACTTGGATATTATTATTCAAATGGAATCGGAACTAATATTAATAAAGAAAAGGCCTTTGAATTATATAAAATTGCCGCTAAGAAAAACAACTGTAATGCACAAAATAACCTTGCGTATTTATATGAACAAAATAAGGAAATTGAAAAGGCTATTTATTGGTATAAACAAGCAACAGAAAATGGATATCAAGGAGCTAAAGAAAGATTAAATAATCTATTATTAAATAATGGTAATTAATTTATATATATTAAATTTACAACTTCTATTATATCTGAGTCTTTGTTCATTTTTTGCTTAAGCCAAACCAAGTTAATTTTATGGGAGGGGAATGTTACATAATAATTTATAATTATAGACTTGAAATTTATTTAGACTATGTTTGATTTCTTTATTTCTTTAAAATTTTTTTTTTTTGTTTATTCATCAAGTTAATTGTTAATTTTATTATAAATTTTTACTATTTAATTTGTTTTATTATAAAAATATACATAATAAAATTAATAATTATCAAATCTATTATTCGTTATTCACTTCACTAATACTTAAAGTATCATGTGCAGGCCCTACACATTTATTCTGATTAGATTAGATTATATCTTAAAATCATGTTAGGAGGGTAAAGGATTAAGATTTAGAGGATTAAGTTATTTGCTTCTCATGTGTGGCAGCAAATGTTGATCAAATATTAATCCTTCCGGACTCAACAACGGTTCCTGGAAACGGTCCCTACCTAGTGTTTAACAAGAGAGAGGAAGGTTACATAATAATTTATAATTATAGATGTTTGAAAATTTATTAACTTTAGAATAAAGTTTGCGTTCTAAAATTACTGTACAGCACAGATTCCATATAAATAAATTTTCCACCATTTTTCTAAAGATTACTTTCTCTTTAAGTCGCTTTCATAGGCTAACTAACATACTTTCATTATGTTTATACTTACAGTTTACACTAATAACATTATAAATATGCACATTAATACCTCAAAGTATGATTTTAGCTATAATTCTTCTTAAAATGTTCTTAACTGTTAATTTATTTTTAATTAAATTTTTTTAGTTATGCTTTGTTATATATCTGTTCTTCGATTCTATTTTATTTATTGATAATATTCCTTGTTTGTTCATCTCTTTAAATTGCCCTGTTTCATGAAAATGCCACCTTTTCCCACTTTTTTTACACCTTATTCTCATTAGAAGGAGTATTCTTGTCGATTCGCCTTCATCATTTTTATTAAAACCTTGTATCTTTGTCAATATTAATTGCATTATTTATCAGTCCTACCATTTACAGTATTTCAACTGATATCTTAGATCATTTACTGACACAAATAACCACTTCAACTCTTCTGTCCAAGGATCTTTTAACGGTAGGAAACCTTCTTAACACTCGGCTGTTGGATTAGCTAGAGTATACTGATACCACCTGTCAAACGCATGAAATTACTATAAATTATACCCGCAATTCTTTAACAATTTATGGATCTTATTGTGAGCCGGATGTGTACTTGTATATAGTTTCTCCAAGCATCTCAAGGCTTGTGAGAATTGTTTAGTAATAGATATTGATCGCGGTTTCTTTTTATCAAATAGGTCCCAGACTCCCAGTCGTTTATTTCCCAACCTAGATCTCCACTTGACATCAGAAATATTTATTTTTTCGAGGTAGAGCAAGTAAAAAAAAATAATTAAATAAAAAGGGTTTGTTTTTCTTTTTTTATTAAATACAGTAAATAAATGTTTTTTCGCAATTATTGATTGTTCATTTGATTATTTTAAAATTAAAAATAAAAATAATTTATCTTAACAAATCTAACAAATCTAAATTAATTTTACTAATTGTTATCATAATATTGTTTATTGTTTTATCCGATCTTATTAGCAATCTCCAACATTGTTTAATACTCTCCATTTATATTATTTTTTTCGATTTTCTAATTTATTCTTCTTGCGTTCCTTCATTATCCTTTTTTTAATTTACATCATTATTTCTTTCTATTCCTAACTTGTCACACCTTTTTTTTCGTATGTTTCAATTAATATCCTAGAACTTATTTACTTCAAATTATTCACACATTTTATTTCTTGGGTATATTGTCCTTTCCTAGTTCTCTGGGTATTTTTTTATTCAATTTATCATCATTTAATATCTCAA
Source organism: Glomus cerebriforme (assembly GCA_003550305.1). Taxonomy (NCBI): domain Eukaryota; kingdom Fungi; phylum Glomeromycota; class Glomeromycetes; order Glomerales; family Glomeraceae; genus Glomus; species Glomus cerebriforme. The sequence continues at coordinate 20,720 of QKYT01000184.1, read as the reverse complement.
AATTTTCATATTCTGATATTTGTACTTCATCCTCTTTCTTTTCATTAGTCCTCAAACTTTTTCTCAAACTTTATTTCATCAATTTCTTCTATTTCATCACCGTTATCATAATTATCGCATTCATTATTTCCTCAATAATTCTCACTTTTTTCTACACTTCAAGTAATCTCCGATAATCCTGGTATTTTTCTTATTTCTATCAGTATAATATTCTTTATTTATACACTTTTTCCTCAAATTGTTCTTTCTATTTGTTTCCTTGTTTTTAGCTTTCTCCTCATTTCTTCTCATCGAAATCTTCATTTGATTTCTTTGGTTTTCATCAATTCTTTATTTCCAATTTATCTAATTTTAGTTGTTGCTTTCTTGTTATTGTACAGATTGTATATTTGTATTATCCTTAGATTCTTTTGTCTTTACTGTTCAAAAGGTTTAATATGGTCACTGCATCCTCTTTTTTCTGTTGCATATTTTGGTTCCCATTTTTCGTTAATAAAATTGTTTCTTTCTTATCAGTTTGTTTTGTTAAATCCAATTATATCTTGATTATCTTCTTTTAGGAAAAGCAGGTTCCAGGTTTCATATTTTACAGCTATTCTCAACTAGTAATAGACTTTTTGTTAACAAATGGTATTTTTAGATTACTGGATTTTTTGAAATTAAGTGAAATAAGTGAAGAGGAAATTCTAATCTAAACCAACCAGCCAGTTAGGAGATACTCAACTATCTGACCAGCTTTCCTTGCCTGAAATGAGGAAGATATCATATACAGTATAAGGAAGTTAAGAGGGAGTTTAAAGGAGAAAAAAAAAACCAACCAGCCAGTTAGGAAATACTCAACTATCTGACCGGCTTTCCTTGCCTGATAGAGAAAGTTCTCATATACAGTATAAGGAAGATAAGGGGAAGTTTAGAAGAGGTAGATGTAGTAGTTTTTAAAATTTAAAAAGGATGATTATAGAGAGGAAATAAAATTGTGATAATAATATAATTAAAGATACCCTATGAAAATTAAGAAAAAAAGGTGGTATTTATATATTTAAAAATAATAAGAATATACTGTAAATGTGAGTCAAAATTAATAATTATAAGCATGATGAGTCGCATCATGCAAATTTCTATATTTAAGAAATTATGTAAAATTAATAATGATTTATTACGTGATTTTTTCATTGGTTCACATGCACCACATGCCATAACTTTACTCATATATCGTACAGTTTTATAATAACATACTATCTTAATTAATGGAGAATATAGAATATAGTAAAATAGTACAGTACGGTGATTCAAGTTCAGACGAACCATCAAAAAATTTTTCTGATTTTTTTTTCGTACTCAGACGTACACATGATTGTATAATTTTTGTACTGTACAAATTATATGATTTGATTAATAATGATTTATATATTCATCGTAAATTTTCTCTTTTTCACTTACTAATTTGATAAAAAAAAAATTATAATTGCAAATATGGATCTTGATATATCCGATGTTGAAGAATTTCAATTTGAGCTAGTAAACCCGGAATTTGAACAGGTTTATTCTAAAAAAAATTTTTTCATTATTGCCAAAACATTTGTTTAATAAATTTTTATTATTAGAAATTATCTGAAATTGAACCATTGAATGATGATGAGGATGAAGAAGTTCCTGAATTATCATTGAAATTATTTATCAAGTAATTATAATATTCATGGTTTATTTTTAGCGATGAGATTTTTTTTGGTGTAGGAGGCAGAGGCTGAAGCTATTGAATTACAAAATCGGCAACTAAAAATGAGTTTGGGTTTAATCTCATAATCTTTATATTCTTATTGTAATGCAAAATATGCCTTGTAAATGCTGAATATGATCATGCTTGCTTATATTTGCAAATGCCAATATTCTTATTTTATTCAAAAACAATGTATCATACGAAATTTTTTAAATATTCGTACGTACCAGTACAAAAAAAGTTATATTTTGTAAACATACGTACTATCAAATTTTAGACAGATCCGTCCGAACTTGTATCACCGTACTTTACTTAATACCTTAATTAATGATACCTATATTTCATCATATTAACTGTCATAAGTCATAACTACTAAAAAATAAAATTTATTTTTACATTGTCAGAGTCTGGCAATTTAAATAATTTAAATTTATTGAAAGAATTCACTTATATTCAATTAGTTTAAATAGATAATCTTAATATGAAAAATTGTTACTATTTAAAACAAAAAACTTAGAGAAACAATAGTTAATTGAAGAAAAGGTTATTAAGCTGGTTAGGGCCATGACATATATTACCTAATATTAGTTTCATAAGAAGTCCTACCCCAGGTAAGATTTTTCAACCAATAATATTTAAATATATATATAGTATTAATTTTGACCAATAAAAATGCATGATTTTGTGTCACGCTTTACCCTAAAATATTACCTAATAAATGTTGCGCCACGTATTTTTTTTACGTACATTTCTATAGCTTTCACTGAACCTATTACTGCTAGTTTGCGCCATATAGCTTTCACTGATCCTATTACTGCTAGTTTGAGCCATATAGCTTTCACTGATCCTATTACTGATATCATAATGTAAACCTCTATCGTAATGATCAACTTCCTCCATAAGCTCATCATAACTATTTTGATCCTCTCTGACATTCGAGCTTAAATTATTTTTTTTAGATATACGAGGTTTCGATTTATTAATTGGTTTTCTATCAGGATCCAAAAGATCCAAAAAAGTATCTAATACATCTTCATATAATTCTTTTGGCAAAAGTTTTCTGTAAGGTAATACTTTATCCTTAAATTCTTTAGAAGTTAAATTATAAAATCTAATAAACGGAATACATTGTTGTAAAGTGTTCTTTAAAGTTTTGAAATCATCTTTCGAATAGTTTGTAAGTTCGGAAGGAAGTGCTGGATTTTGAGCAGTACCCCATTTAATTACGCGTTCCCAAATTTGAATTTCATCCATCTGAAGATTATCATTTTGAATGAGTGATAATAAAAGTTTTTCCGGAATTGAAGAAAAATTTGGTGTATTAAATATTTTATCTGGCTCTTCAGATATTAAATTAGTGCAATAGTTTTGAAGTTCTAAGAAAGAATCATTTTTAAAGCTCGTCTGATATACTAAATCAAAATTTTCTTCCATCCAGTTTGCTTTATTTTCGATCAAAAAGAATTGTAAATGAGTGACCAGTTCTTGAAGACTTAGTTCATTAGCGGCATCCAGGATTTTAATTATATCTGAGATATCATATTCTTCCAAACAAAGTCTCCCCCCATAAATGTACCTAAAATCATAAACCAAAAAGAAAAAAATTAAATATGAATATACAGTACATAAAAAAAAACTTATTTATTACCTTAGGATTATTTGAAAAGTTTCCGGTAAAATATTTGGTAATTTAATTTGTGCCAAGGCCCCATCATTTTTCTTTTTATTAGTTGATAACATTCTTTTCAAGTAGGGGGAACGATAATGTAAAATAACCATATGCGCACGAAATACTTTTACATAAGGGTCTTTACCAACTTCAATAGTAATATCATAATATTCATCATCATTTAATATTTCAAGCAAATTTTGGGATAATTTTGGCAAAAGTTTATTATCAACCATTTTAAATTTATTTTTAAAAATTTTTTTTTTTAAAAAAAAATAAGAAAAAGAGGGAAGTATTCCTAAATTAGAAATGGTCAACCTTATAAATTCAAAAATCTAATTTTGTGCGACATCAAATTTTATGCCGATGTGCACTACTAGCTACTTTGCCTTATTAACTTAGGCCGGGCAAAATTAATTTTTAGATTTTCGTGACATTCTTGTATTACGTAAATAAAGTTAAATATTAATATTCCGCATCAATATACTGTACATATGATGATTCTTTTGAAGCTCTAATACAGAAATAGAAAATGTTGAGGTATGTATGAAAATTTTTTTTGAAAATGTGATATAATTAACATTGTAATAAGTGTTATATGACAATATCAAAGCTTAAATTTCAAGTAAAAAAAAAAGGTCGCGAAAATAATATGTAAAATTTACATAATAAATTGGTAAATAATTTTTTATATAAAAAGTCATTTTTACTATAACATAAAAAAATTCACGAATTTTTATTTAACACGGGCGGGTCACGAAAATCCGAAAATTAATCTTGCTTTCAGAGTTTCAGTTATGTAAAATTGTTTTTATCATCAGACTAATTTTTTGAATCTCCTTCATAATAACTGCTTTACTAAATTCAATTGCGTCAAACGTCGGCCAACCTAAATCATGGGCCATTTGGGCTGATTTTTATAATACCTTAAGCATCATTAGTTATCTGACGCATGTGAGCATGTCAGATGTCAGCTGTTAGTCTAAACGAATTATCGTTAATAGCGCGAAGTGATGGTAAATGTTTTAATCTATCTTCTGGATAGGACATCATTATTATGGAATATGGATATCTTAATTGTAATATTATATTTAATCAGTTACATTTTGAAAGGTGACGCTCGAGCTTTTGGGAATATGCAATTCAACGACTAAAATGGTAAATATAATTTTACCACCTGAAATTTATATTTTTTAAAATTCTATATTTGAATTGCATGTTCCATTTTCAACACCAAACAATTTGGTTTTAATCTTGTAGTTTTAGTCCACGTTTCCAATATTATTTGTAAAAAAAAAAAATTTCGTGATCTCTGCAATATCTATCTATATGTATATGCCAAGAATAACGAAAATTGTAAAATTGTAAACAGTGTAAAAATACACTTTTAGAGTTGGTGAAACTTTTGTAAGACAATGGTAACAATAATAATAACTATCTTTTTTTTATCACAAATTTCTGCATAATGTTATAAATTCCGTGAATATGCTATTTAAGGAATAAAACATGGAATCTAAAATAGGATCCACAGCAAATTTAATATATTTTAAAAAAACAAGTTCTTTAAAATAGTTATCCATTTACTAAAGGAAAATGAATCAGATAAAAAAACATTAACCTTTGCTTATATCATTCCTTTAAAAAAAAAAAAAATACTGCTTACATTACACAATGAGTTCAGAAACTCAATTTTATACCATTTCCATTTCATATAAGAATCAATATACTGTAATTAAATTCCATAACTATTATAATTTACAACTAATATAGATGGAAATAAAATTATGGATTTCTTTTATTTATAATTTTCCTCGAGAGACGAATTCTATAAAAGTTTGCAAGATAATAATTTAGAGGGCGTAATTCTTATTAAAAAAAATTCTTCTCTTATTGTTGTTCGTGTGCCTTTTTTTTTGGATTGATAATTGATATTCAAATTGAAATGGTTCATCATGTGCTCGTTGTTATGATCACACAATAGATTGCTAATTTCATTAAATTTGTCAAATATATGGAATTGTCTAGAGCAGTAAATCAAACAGATTGTTATGCGGAAAACCATCCAATTTCACTTGATAGGAATCGTTAAATAATCAATTCAGACAATATTTCGATGCATCATCTATGTCCTAATAAANTTTATAAAAAAATGAGTTCTATATTGTTTTGCATCAGATTTTATATTGCTTTAAGAAAAATGACTTTTTTAAAGGATAGATTTATTATAAAAAGTTAAATAAACATATTTAATTAATAACTGAAGTTAAATTTGCTACTGATCCTAGTCTCCTAGTGCTAATGTTAAATATGAAACTGGTTATTTTTGATCATAATTTGACTGATTCTGCATTTAGCCCTTTACCACACATACTACACATCGAATAATAAAATAATAATCAGTAAACATTTAAAATGAGCACAAGTTTTTTACATTACTGTTTGAAATTGAAGGACCCATGTACAGTATATATATGAGGAGCCAAAAGAATTTTACTTACGCATTTTTTCAGGGCCGGAATTATGGAAATTTCAGTCAGTTGCTTAAATTACAAATTCTGACCAGCATTATCAAAATTATCTAAAAAAGGTATGATCTACGTGATTTTT
>QKYT01000183.1:156759-168734 GCA_003550305.1 Glomus cerebriforme | reverse complement strand
GAGTACAACAAAATCAAACGACAACTAGACTTGAAAGCAAATGAGGTCGCGTCATATAAATTAGAGGTATTTTAAAAATTTATAGATGGCTTGATTCTAGAATATTTTTCCAATTATATCACATATTTATTATATTTATTATCAGATAATTCATAAAGCAGAGAATATTAAAACTCAAATTGTTGAATGTGATGAAATTATTGAAAATCATAAGAAACCATACCAAACCGCTTTAGGATTATGCCGAAGAATTGAAAAAGATATGAAAGAATATCAAAATAATCAAGAAGCTAAGCTAGAAGAGATTAAGGTAAATAAAAATGAATAATAAATGACATGAAAAAAAAGACAGAAAGGATCGAATATTAATCTTATTATATTCATGCAGAAAATAATGACTAAAGAAAAAACTGAACTAGATCAGAATAATTCCCTTGTATCAAATATGCAACGCAAGCTTCTTAATATTCTTTCAGGAAAAAGTAAGTTTTGATATCATCAAAGACTATTAAAATTTCTAAATTTTCCATTTTTTTTTAATATGAAGAACAAATTAGTATTTTTATATTACTTTTGTATTATTGTATTACATTTCTTTTTTTTTTTAAAAAAAAGTATATTTCTTGATTAACAACGAAATTGAAGAAGCTGATAATGAAATTAAAATATTATCCCAAGCCGCGGAATCTATTACGAATGAACGAGATCAATTGAAGGTTAATATATATATATATATATAATATAGTATAACAAATAACTTTTAAAACTATACATATTTACCAAATCTTGTATCCTTAAAGAACTCATTGGAACAATTTCAAGATGAATTAGAAAAAAAGAAAGAGGAAAGAGCAAAAATTAAGGAAGACATTAAAACAAAAACAGAATATGAATCTGAGGCACGATTGGAAATAATCAAGATTACTCACGAACTTGAAAAGGTTCAAAAAGATAAAACATCAACGCGAGATGCTATTGTGCAAATAGAAGAGGAGTACAAATGAATTTTAGAACAAAAACAGTAAGTATATTTATGATTCTTAGTACAGTCGTCCCCCTCTATAATCACACCCTTCGGGACCACTAAATACTGTGATTATAGTNAGGTGTTNTTATAAAAANGGTTTTTACTATATAATCANATATATAATAAATTTTTATATTGGTGTGATTATATTAAAAAATTTCTTACTAAAAATAACAAAATAATATTATAATAAAAAAATTTTTTTTAAAAAAAATCTTAAATAACTATAATTTTTATTGTTTAATACAAAAATATTAGTGTGAAAACAAAAATTTCTAAAAAAAACTTTATCTCTCCCACCCACCTGCCGGTCGCAGCTTTATTATATAGTTTTTTAAGATTACACGAACATATAATCTTTGTTATACAGTCACGTAAAAAAATTACACAAATATAAAATGTTTATTTCAGTCACGTACATGGTATATAAATATGTTTATTTATTTTATTTTATTTTATCTGTATCTTTATACATTTACGTTGTAATTATATAAGTATAATTATATGTAAACTATGTAATACATTATAAAGATTTATAATAATTTCTATTTATCCTATTCTATTCCATTCCTATTTTAAACTATTTAATATGTCTAAAATTTTAGTATTATACCATATGTCTCTGTACCTCTTGTCAGTTTCTATAAATAATCCCATCCATCAATTTATTAATTGTATCATTATATTATTTTTTTTAGATTTTTCTAATAATAAATTCCTTTTTTCCTCTGTTGTTAAGTTATTGATTGTTATTGTTTTCTTTTTTTCCGATTTTGTTAATCCTCTTCTTTTCTCCAGTTCTATCACTTGGTCACATCTTTTATTCCATATTAATTCTCATGTCTTCTTTGCTACATTTATAATAAATTGTTCCATTTTGTCTTTAATTTGAGGTTCTTGTTCTATTTCATAAATTTGTTTATTAAATATTTCCTTTATGATCTCGTGGAAAATATATCCTCCATTTACGTTATATGATTGTTTTATTAATATTTCCGTTATTCTTTGATGCCATTTTTCTTTGTTTATTAAAATATTTTCTTTTCGTAACATCATTATTTGGTTTTCAATTTCTTCTATAATTATATCTTCTATTTTATATTCGTTGGCTTCGCATTGCCAAATATGTATCCATGATTCTTCTTTTTTATCTAGGACATTTTCCGTCATATATCTCATTATTTCGTCTTGTCATTATATTATATGTTGGTAGTTGCTCAATCAAATTCTTTATATTATAACTTCTTTCTCTCTTGTCTTTGTCTGACGTAATTAATAATCCTCCTTCTTTTCTATTATTTATGTATTCTAATGTTTTTTCCCAATTAATTTCCTGACAATCTATTTTTGTTATTAAATTATTGTTTAATTTTAGAGTTAACCATTCCGCCATATATTTTAATTTGTTATATTTTTTCACCGTATCTCTTGTTTGATTATTAATTAATTTTCTATTCCAATATAAACTATATGTATTTATCGGTATTAATTCTTCTAATTCATTAATATCTATTATTTCATATGTTATTTCATTATTTATTATATTGCCTCTTTCTTTCCTTTCCACTTTACTTTCTTCTATTCTCCAAAAATATTCTTTTTCTCTGTTATCTCCATTAATCTTTCTATATAATTTATATTTCGTATTTTCTAACTTTTTCTTTTTACTATGTTCTTTTTCACATTATTCATTCTTTCCATAATATTGTATATCTTTTTTGCATTTACTGATTTAATAATAATTCTTTCATTATTTATCGCCGCCATTCCTATTATAATCAATATTAATATAAAATTTCATTCTATATCTATATCATTCACCTCTATTTTAATTATTCCATTTTCTCTTTCGTTTATAATTTTACTCCATATTAAACATACCTTATTATTTTTCATTTTCTTTCGTTCAACTTCATATTTATAATTTACTTTTCTTTGATTATAATACTTTTCTAATAATTCATTTTCAATACTTTTTCTGATATTATTAAATCTTTCCCACATATTATTTATTTCTAATATCATTCTATTAATTATACTCATATCATCAATATCTTCTTTAATAAATTCTCTTTCAAATTTTTCCCAATTTTCTTTACTCTTATTATAATTTATATTTTCTTTTTTTACTGACTCTTTTATATAATCACTTAAATTACTATATATCTCCACTAGTACTTGATCTTTATTATTATTTGTTAACATTGTTTTTGCTTCTAAATACCATTTAGGAATTCTGCCTTTTGTACTTCTTCTATTCTCCTTACAAATTTGCTGCCAAGATTTAATTTTATTATCTTCCGTTATTATATCTTCTACAAACATACTCTCCGTTGATTTTATACTTTTTTTACTTTTTTTGATCATTTCTTTTTTAACTATATCTGTGATTCTAAATTTACCTTTTTTTATCCATATGATTAAACCTACTTAAATGATTGCACATTCTGATATTGTTTTCTTCTAATATTTGTATGCTTCTAATAAGAATATCATCAGTTCTTCTGTTTATACTATTTATATTTTCTAATACGCATCTGAAAATCATATCTTTTTTCTTTATCTGGTCTAATCTTATTCTTGTACTAATTCCCATTTCCCCTTTATTGTTTAGTTTATATAATAACGTGTTCGCATGATGTTCTACTTGTCTATCATAAATATTCATTACATTTAAAAATAAATCGCTATAAACTATTGTATCTGGCAATGCTATCAATAAATTCATTTTCCTTTTTATCAATTTCTTAACTGGTCTCATTAACATTTTGCATTCATTCATCGATAAGATCGTCATTTGCATTTGGTATTCTATTGCTGGTACTAGAACATTGTTCCACATGTAAATTACTTGTTTATCTGTAAGTTTTTCCAACTCATTTGCCTAACCGCTGATCCTATTATTTTATTGATCTTAATTTTTCCAGCTTTTTTTCGATAATTTGCTGTTTATATAAACTCCTAAATATCTTATTCCTTCTATATTCTTATTTGCTTTAATTATTTGGCCATTAATTTCTATACTATCCTCAGTCGCATTCATGTTCAGCAATTCATACTTATCTGAATTTGCTTTAATATCAGCCATTTGATAAAAACTGTTGCAAATCTTATATAAAGCTATTAAATTGCTTTTATTGTTCGCCACAATATTTGTGTCGTCCATGAAGGCTAAGTGATTAGTTTTAAAATCATGACCATCTTCTCTTTCACCATATAGTCCATATCCATTCTCTCTTGATATCTTATATCCTAACTCTACTTTTTTATTTAATTCACTAAGCAAGAGATCTAGAAATATACGTCACAGTATTGGAGACCATACCTCACCTTGGTTAATCCTGTCTTCTACTTTGAATCTATCTGTAATATTGTTATTTACTATTACTCTATTGAATCTATTTTCATTTATGTCCATTATCAGACTTATGATCACTTCCAGTAATTTAATTCTTCGTAACGCTTTTTCTAATAGAGTGTTATTAACTGAATCATACGCTTTACTAATGTCCATAAATAATACCTATATTTCTTTCTTATTATCTTTAGCCTCTTGTAGCATATTATACATTGTATGAATTGGTTCTAATATACTATAACCTTTAAGTGCCGCGTAATTTTTTCCTTTTAAAATGTTATATTCTTTACATATATCAGTCAATCTATTAGTTATTATTTTATTGAATAGTTTTCTCGTTATCTCTATCAAAGTTATCAGTTGCATTAATTTTAAATCACCATTCCATTCTTTCTTTTTCGGTATTAAAAAGATCAAACCTTCTTTCCATGAATCAGGATATGCTCCTATCTCTAATATCTCATTGAATAAAGTTTGTAATAATTTTTTAACCTCTATATTACTATTCTTCCACATATCATAAGTTATTCCCGTTATTTCTGGGGCTTTATTATTTGCTGAACTTCTAATTATTTCTACTACTTCTTCTAATGTAATTTCCTTTATTAAGTCATCATACCATTCCTCTTTTATCACTTCTAAAGGATAATATTTAGCTTTCCATTCTTCTTCTATATCTTTATTAATTATTCTTTTTCTCATCCATTTTTTATAATGCTTTCATACCCTATCTTGGATTTCTGTTTCTGACGTTACTATTCTATATTTATACTCTCCATCCTCTATTACTATTCTATCTAGATCTAATTTACTTGATTTTTTTTCCCATAGAATTTTTTTAATCATTTTTTTTGATCTTTTTCTAATTCTATTTCTCATCTCCTAATTGCTTCATTTATTACTATTTGATCTAATTTAATTTATTCTTCAATTATTCTTTTTCCTATTAACTTTTTTATCTTATTTATTTTCTCTACCGCTTCTAAATTATAATTTTTGTTTGTTACAATTTTCATATTTATTTCTGGTATTTTATTATTAAACCTTATTATTAATTCATTAAGTTCTTTTATTTCATCTTCATCTTTCTTTTTGTATTTTACATAATTCTTATATATTTTTTTTATTTTCCATCTAATTTTAATTATCCAATTTTTGTATTTGTTCTATATTACTATTTCCTTTAGTTTTCTTTTCTTTATATTATTTATCATGATTTCTTTCATTGGCAATTTTTGTTCACTCGTTTCTATTATTATCTTTTCTATTATATCTGTTTTTTGATCTATATTAAGTTCTTTTATGTCATTTTGATTTAATTGATCAACTTTTTCTTTCGTTCATTCGTTAAATTCTTTCCAATGTTTCTCTGTTATCTTGTGATAATCTACTATTACTTTTTTCTTTGTTTTTTTCTACTAACACTTTCATTCTTTATTTTTTCTTAATTTTACTATTAGAATTTTATGATCATTATTTGTAAATTTTTTATTACTTTTTACTTTAAACTCCGTTATTCTATTTCTTATCTTTGAATCTACCAGAATATAATCTATTCTTGCCTTATATGTCCCATCTGTCCACATATGTTCTAATTTCTCATCATTCTTTAATATCGCTTTATGTATATTTGTGTAACCTTTACTTTTTAATTGATCAACTAGCGTCCTCTTTATTTTCCTATGGTCTTTATTATTTATCAATTTATCTATATTTCATTTAAATCTTCCATTACTATAATTTTCCATTTATCTTTATCTTTTCTATTTGTCCATTCATTGATTTTCTTTTTTATTTTATCTCTACTTTCACGATCATTATTAGGTTGATAAACTTGTACTATTAACATATTCTTGTTTTTCTGGTTATTGAAAATTAATTCTACTTTTATTAGTTGCCCTTGTAATTTTTCTATATTTCTAATATTTTTCTTGAACTGATTTCTAATTATTAGTGCTACCCCTTCTTTCGTATTTTTCTTGTGACTAGCTGTTATTGTAGTATAATATTCATCTAATTCTTTGAATTTATAATGATCATTCCTTTCATTAAGCTTGGTTTCTGATAGTCCTATTATGTCCCATTTCCTTCTTTTTTCTTTTATAACTTCTATGATCTGATTACTTTTTTTTGGATTATTCATACCTCTCACATTATGTGTTATTATTGTTAGTATATCATTACTATAATCTGTTATCCTCAATTTTCCAATTTGATTCGTTATTTGTTTCATTTCCATTTGATTTACCCTTTTATTTGTAGTATTTTTTAAATTTTCTCCAATACGTGTTATATTCTTATTTTTTGTTTTCTGTGATTGTTTTTTGTTTTTTTTGTTGGTGTTTTGTTTTTTTCTGCTTTTTTTATTTTTTTCCTTCCCTTTTATCCCCTCTAAATCCTCCTCCATCTCCTCTTCTCTTCCTATATATATTTCTGATTCAGGATATTTAATGGTGGAATCTTCTACCATTTCGTCCACTATCTCTTCCATCATCAAATCCGTGTCTACCTCTAATTGGTCATCCCTTATTATTTTGGTTATCTCTGTTATATTGCACCCTACTTGTTCCTGATCGATTAATAATACACGGTCTATTAATTAGCATTCTATTTGCTCCCGTCTGAAAAAACTGCTGTCTTCTATTATTGTTGTAACCTCTTCTTTCATCGCCTCTGTTTTGCCATCTTATCTGTCTATCTTGAAAACTTACCCTTGAACTATCATTACCTGCTCTATTTCTATTATTGTTAGTATTGTAGTAATAAGTCTCATTTGTGTGATTTTAACATCTGCATATTGAACAGTAAATCTCTACTCTTCTGTTATTAAAGTAACACTCTTGCGTCCTGTGATTATTTTTTTTACAAATACCACAGTAATTTCCTCTGTGATTTCTACCATTACCTCATTCTTGACATTAGATTTGTTGTTATCGGTAATGTTCTTCCGTCTACCATTTACATTCCCTATTGTTTACTTTTACTTTCTTAGACGTTGCCAAGTTTTTATCTTTTTCTGACTTGAAAAGCACTAACGCTTCCATTCACTCCTCGTTCACCTTGTATACTTTCCAGTACATAGCATGTCTCAGTAATAATTCCACTTCTAGCTGTTGATGCGTTGTATTTGGTGGTAAATTTTTAATTTTTCCTGAAAATCTTCTTCTTTTTTTAAATATTTCTTCTGAATCAATGTTCATTTGTTGTACTTCTATTCTATATCCATTATAAGTAATTGACCATATGTCTCTGAATTTCGTATCCAGTATTTGAACTTCTACCTCTACTTCTACGTCTATGCTAGCCTTCTTCATTTTATATTCTATTTTCCCTATGTTTCCTATATTTTCTTCCACCGCTTTGGTCAACATTTCTCTTGTCACGTGTTTAGAAACATTTTTTAATAATATTTTTGTGTGCCCTATTGTTTGGTTCAATTTGTACAACTTGACATATTTGTACTTCCTTCCATGATCTTTTATCATTATTTTATTTGCATCACATAGTTGAGTAACTATTACTGTCATGTGATTATTATAATTGACAAAAATTTTCTTGATTTGTTCATAACTTATATTACTGGCGATCATATCCTCTTTTATCAATTGCATCAACTTCTCGTTAGTTACTCCACTGGCTGCACAATTTACCCCTAACACATGTTTTTGAAAACTTTATTTTTTCTTGTATTGATTCTTTTTCTTTGTTGCATGAATTGAATTATTCAAAGAACTTCCTTTTTCATCTTTGACTTCTATATCCATTAGTTCATCCACTTTCCTTACAGGTTTTTTCCTCATAACTTTGACACTTTTAGGAATTTTCAAATTTCTGAATCTATTGGTCAAAGATTCTGCCATACTTTCATCATCACTCTCGCATCTTATTGATGAGGTGCAGTCACTCTCGACTACGTTTCTGTAGTGTTCTTTTGATTCATAGTAACCAGTTTCTTTCATTACCATTATCACCCTCTCATCCCCATAAGCATTTTGTAATGTGTTTCTATCTGTTATAACTTCTTGTAATTTATTTGATAACTTCTCTATTTTATTTTTGGCTGTTTGTTCAGTCTTTATATATTTGTTGGTTAATATAGTTATTTGCTCTTGTAACTGTTTTATTTCATTTTTATCACTAAGTAATTTTGACATGTATTCCGCCTGGTATAAAGATTCAGTTTGCTCTTTTGTTTTTGCATGTACCAGCATTGCTATAATTCTTATCAAGGCTGCTGTCATACCGTTTATATCTAAAAATTTTCTTATTATAATGTCTTGTTCTTCAGGTGTTATTCCTGCTAATAAAAGAGTGTTGTCTTGTTCTTATACTTGCTTGGCTCCAAAACCTTCAAAAATCGCCACTTCTTCAGTCGATATGTTAATATCCATTTCTCTCTAATTTTTTATTAATATGATTACTGCGGATTTCTAAGTTTTTTTTTCCAGTATTACAATAGAGTTGTTTTCGGTACATGAATATGTAATAAAATTACACAACTATAAATAGTTTTATTATGCGTCACGTAAAGACATGTAAATTTATTTCAGTCACGTATACAAATATGTAAAAAGAATTACACAAGACTTTTTACATATTTACGTGTTATTTTTATTTATACTTCTTAATTAAAGTAAATTAAGGAGTAAATATAATTCTAAAAAAAGTGTTAATTTGTTAAAATACTTATATTAAATTTTTAATAATTTTATGTTGAATTTGATGAGTATATAATATCCAAAGTCCTATTGATGTAACTATAAAAAGGAAAATTTTTATATGTTAACTATTATATTGAGACCAATAATTGCTGTGATAGTGACTATAATCGATTTGTGACTACAAAGGAGGTATTTTACTATATAAAAATTTGGGATTAAAACTGATATGAAAAAATAGAGGTTGTGCTTAGTCAGGTGAAATTCCTGGTGCATAAGTATGGTCACATAGGGATGATCCCGGTAGAAGAACTGAGGGGTTGCAAAGGCGAACTGGCTCTACCCTTAGACATGTTCAGAGAGTTTCAGACATGGACAATAGGATTAACCCTTATGGTCACTGCATAGACTTCTCGATCATTGGTAAGATTAACATCTGGAAGCTTGTTTTTAATTTTATTTTTTTGGTTCATTTTCGAGTTGGGGACACTTTTGGCCTTGTGAATTTGGTCAGCTTTCGCAGAATTTCTGAACGATGACAGGTTGGCCTTTTTTCACATAGCGAGGGGTAGTGTTTTCTTTTTGTTGTTTTATTTGTAGTATTGTTATCAATATATGTATACAAATCAATAAAATTTAAATGCAAAATCGCATCGTTAAATATAAAAAAAAAATAGAGGTTGTGCTTAAGAGCCACTCTTTTCCAAAAAATTTTTTCCAAATTTTTTACGAAGCAAAAACACAACCTGGAGGCTTCGTTCACTATAGTGACAACCTTCAGAGTCTTATGAAAAAATGCTCCTCTTGTTATTTAACATTTAATAATATAGTTTAGGTTGTTTGGTATTATTATTTTTAAATATACCCACAATTTTTGTTTTACAACTCTTGGATAATGGCCTTTAATGATACCTCTAGCAGTGCTTGGTATTCTCAGCTGTCTAGTCTTGCACAAGTTTTATCTCTTCGGAGTCTAAAAAGGGAAGTAATAGAAATTTTTGTAGGGAAGAGAACGATTTTTCTTAACTCTGGGTTCTTGTAGACGAACTGTTTGAAAGGGTTTGAAAGGAGAGACCTTTTTCTTTTGGAGTGTTGTTTGGTATTTTTTCTAGTGTACTTTACTTTAGGTTTTTTGCGGCTAGATATAGTTATTTTTCCTAATTTTATTTCCTTTATTTTGGTTTGTTTTATTTTATTTTTTATTTCTTGTTGCAGTCTTTGGTTGTTCACTAGTATTTTTCATCATGACTCCTGCTGTTAGCACAAGTAGCTGCAGTTTTCTTGGGGGATGGGGGTACTGAAAATGAAGATCGCAAAAAGGCTGATTTGGTGTAACTTGTTGATTTTTGGCTCTAAAGGTGTTGATCATTTTAAGGGGTGTGAAAAGCGGTCATTAAAAATAACGTGATGCATGAGTATAGTCACATGGGGATGATCCTGGTGGAAGAACTGAGAGGTTGGTTAGTCGAACGGTCAGCATCAGAGTTCGCTAAAGTTCTGATTTCCTAGTAAGTATTGCACAGTCCGATTCCTCGATCACTGGTGAGATTAACATCCAGAAGCTCGTTTTAATTTTAATTTTTTTTTTGGTTCATTTCTGGGTTGAGGACGCTTTGGCCTTGTGAATTTTGTTCAACCTCTGCAGAATTCCTAGACAGTGACAGGTCGCCTTTTTTTCGCATAGCGAGGGGTAGTATTTTAGTTATAAATTTTCTTTATATGTATTTTATTGTTTACAATATTTACTATAATGTTTAAATAAAATTAAAATGCAAGATCGCATCATTAAAAAAAAAAAAAAAATAGAGGTTGTGCTTATACAGGGGGTGACTATAGAGGGGGACAACTGTATAATATTTTTCTATTATAACTGTATCAATTGTATTAACTGCTTAATAAATTTTAATAAATTGTAGTCTTTTTGGAAAACCAAATACTACTTATGATTTTATGAAACAAAATCTGGATGAATGCAGAGAGAGCTTAAAATGAGGCAGGTAAATTTGCGTACAAAATTAAAACCTAAAGTTATGAGCATAATTGAGAGGTTTGTATTCTGCTATAATTGATGTAATCAATGCAACCATTGATTCAATATTATAACATTCTTCCTCCTTTTTTTTAGCATGAAAAAGAAAAAAGATATTATAGAACAGATGTTAAGAGAAATCAAGAAAGACCAGAAAAAGATCAAAGAAACTATCGATAAACTTGATAAAGAGAGGGAGAAATCTTTGCAGAACACTTGGGAACAAGTTAACACATAAAAAAATTATAAAGAAATTATGAAAATTGTCTTTATTCTATTTGCATTTTTTTTTCTAGTGAATTTGGAATTATTTTCAGTGAAATATTACCAAACAGTTTTGCAAAGATTCAGCCACTCGAGGGCTAAGATATAACAGATGGCTTAGAAGTTAAAGTCAGGCTTGAAGGGGTATGGAAACAAAGCCTGTCAGAATTAAATGGCGGTCAAAGATCAGTAATTTCATTAAAATCATCGGCTTTTGCTTATGCTTATATTATATACTGAATTCTTTCTTATTGATAAAACGCTTGTCGCGTTATCATTAATTCTGGCGCTATTTAAATATAAGCCTGCACCAATTATAATCCTTGATGAAATTGATGCAGCGCTTGATTTTTCCCACGCCCAGAATATTGGACATTTAATTCGGACACGATTTAAAGGATCACAATTTATAATCGTGTCCCTAAAGGATGGGATGTATAATAACTCCAACGTCTTATTTCNGACAAGGNTNCAAGATGGTACTTCGGTCATTGAGGTATATATTTTATAATACTTTTATCATATTTTAATTTTTTACAGATGATAATTCTTTTTTTTCTTCTCAAAGAACTCAGAGGGAAGGAAATTCCAGATAGTTTTAAATAAAATAATTTTATTAATGTATGAAATAATAAAATA
>QKYT01000183.1:102990-124757 GCA_003550305.1 Glomus cerebriforme | reverse complement strand
TACCAATCTTTGTGATGAATAACGTCCCGTAGGAAGAGTTGTGAATTTTTTATTTAAAATTAAAAAAATGGAATAATCCAATATCATTTCCTTTTTAATAGCAATATCTCCTTTTTAGCTGGCAGGACATCAATTTTGTAAAATTATAATTCTGTAAATAATATTATATGATTGATATATCGAGCTAACGAATTAAGAATATTAACTTGGTAATTATATTAAAAAAGTCTTACCATTTTGATAATTTAGATTAATTTAAGAAACAATCTACTCCAAAGAGTCTTCTCTCTAGANCAAGCAAAAAACTCTCNTTTTAGATCACCACTTTACTGTGCGTGTAACGCAAACTCACATGTCGAATAACAAATAAGGAAAATCTTTAACTCTCACAATTCCAGCCGGAGCAAATGCGTAATTCCGGCCAAATTATCACTTCATGATTTAAACAACTTATCAAACCAATATTCTACTCACCACGTAAAACTATTTATTTTAGGGTTTACAAAATTTAGTTTAATCATTTTAAAATATAGAGGATGATATATCAGTATAATAATTTTTAATGATTGATAACTTCAAATGGAATTNAGTACTTTAACTTTGCAGTATGTGACCAAATAAATAAGGGGAATCTTTATGTAATTTTATAAATCAATTTTTGTGACTTTTTAAGTGCTTTTATTGTTAAATTTACAAATATATTATTGAAGTTAATAAATGATACTCTATTTTGCATTATATTTTATTTAAAGAATTATAAAATTGAAATTATTTTTGTATGTAAAAAGAAACACCCGAAAAGGTGTTAAAATTTTGAAATATAGGTGTTTTATTTTCTAAAGAATTTGAGCAAAGAAAAGGAAGTCATAATTTTGTAATCAAACTTGGGAAAATCTTATATCCGAAACTTGAACATGTCCCCAAATCAATCTAGTCTTAGATGGTAGTTTGAGACATTAAATATTTAAAATTTACTAGTTTGGTTTGGATGGTTAAATTTCGGTCCCAAATTTGATTTAGTGTTACGTTTAAACCACCGTGATTAATTGACCAACCAATAAACTTGTTTTTTAAATCACATGGTTAGTAATTCTGGCTGGCACTATAAAAGAAGAGTTACCAATATTTCTATCAGTCGCAAAATTTGCTCAGCTCATTAAAGANCACGGGGATATTATTTTATTACATTTTTTTGGGAGAGGTTGAAAATTGAAATCGTTATACCTTTGAGGAAAAAATCGAAACATAAGAAATTTAAGAAATTTATATAAATTTATTTAAAACATAATAGAAATAAAAAAGAAACAATCAAAAAAATCGACATAAAAAAATTATAAAAAAATAGTTGAGAAACTAAAATCAATATATCGGGTTCATTCGGAATGAACAATTGATAAATTTCAGAATAAATTCCGGTTCCACTGTAATGACTGTACTGACTGGACTCACTGCTGGAGTCTCATTGGATTGATTCATTGCATAGTTTCTCAAAGTTAAATAAGTTGAATACCAATAGTTCTTTAACCTATTGTCGGTATGACGTTTTCTAAACATGATTTCCAGGTCACGAACAATTTCTCTCCAAAAATTTTTACACCATTCATCTTATAGCTACGAATTTTGTTATTAATAAAAATTTTTTCTTGGATAGTGATTCGAGTAAAAATATATACTGTATATATACAGTATATATAGTTATTTCAACAACGTTCTGCCAAAAGTTAAATGAAATTTTCACAGTTTGGTCGTTACATGCTCCAAATCCATCTAGATAAATTTGGGACATAATTTAATTGTGACATTAGCTGCTGTGATAAATACCATATATATTACGCATCAATAGTTATAATAGAAGGTACAAATTCAATAAAATTTCATAGATATTCCGACTTAGATTTAAATCCAAAATTCGAATATAAATGCAAANCCGGTTATAATGCCGGATATAAATCCGAAGCAACTATTATATGAATGATAATCCGGTGGATATCAGCTAATGTGGCTAATGTGGCTATGTCTTCTTTCATACTGTTTATTTTCAAGTATATTTCTTGATTTTTACCGATATGATTTTTGTTTTTCAGATGTTAAAAAAAACCCTGATCATCAAAACCATTATGCCATTATTGTTTCTATGTAAAAAGTATGCGACTTAAGCTATACATGCTGTTGAAATGCCGAATTACAATTATGGCATTCCATAAAACGGTAAATAATTCGCAAATTTAAATATTCCATCTTAATGCAATGACTTTTTTATTTTTTTTTACATATTGATTCATATTTACATTTTTCGGAATTGACAATTACGGTAATTACGGCATTACGGCATTACGGTATAAGCTTCATATGCCGTAATTAATTCCATCAGCATGTACCTTCAAAAAAAAATCATTAACTTTTAAATCATTCATATAGTAAATATCGGACTTTGCCATTTCCTTTTATTAACGGAAAGGAAGGCTTATTTCTGTGCCACTCAATATTTGATTAGTTCGCGCTTTCTTCTATCAATTGTTTTATCAACATATGTCTAAGCCTATACGGAACGATGGCTGGCAAAAATGCCTCATTTAATTTCTAATATTTTATGTATTCATACGTTTTAATTTCATTTGATTTATGCAAGACTTTAAAATGATGGGCTGTTGCTCTATTCATTTAAAGCCGATTATTTCCGTAATTATTCTTTTCTTTTTTCTTTAATCAAAGATAAATTCAGTTTTTATTAACTAAAATTACTATGTTTTTTCATAAGTTATATTTATTGTCAAGGCTTTAAATCCCGTGTTTTATCAAGATTTAAGATTATGACTTTGATTAATGGTACTGCGCAAGGTTTAATTTTAATATAAAAGCAGCTACAATTAATCTTGTCGGTAATTTGAGAAAAAGAAAATTTAAAAAAGTAAGTGAAATTTATTAAATTTTATACTCGCAAAATTATAATAATAATAATATATAAATTCCTATAGATTTACAAGAAATTCCTTCTCTCTATCCNAATAATATATAAATTCCTATAGATTTACAAGAAATTCCTTCTCTCTATCCGTTCCATACGCCGACCTGAATCTAACCTTGCACGTACGCAATCTTCTACTAGGTATATATTGTATTTTTTTTTGAATTTCATTTTGAATTTAGTTTATTTATAAATAAAAAATATATTTTAAGTGTATCCTAATTTTATTTCATGTGATCACTAAAATTTACCTAATTCTCTAAATATTATAAAGTTAAGCGCCTTCCTTCAGTTCTCTTTTTGATGAATTGTAATCTAGTGAATACGAGAAAATGAGATACTAAAAAAAAACTTATAAAAAAAGGTTGGTTTATGAGTACATATTTCTCATCATCATTGTGATTATATTTTTGTAACGTGACAAACTCCATATTACTTAAAATTATAATTTTTTACTAATTGTCACAGTTGTCAAATGTATTTGATGAACTACATTTTGACAAATTATCAAGATAATTGCTTGAATTCGTTTATACAAACTCAACGAAAGAAGTATATTGAAAAAGAAGTTATAGTTGATACTGGATGATTAAATGGTATATTATTAATTATTATAAATGTTACGACGACTTAAATATTCATTAACTTCATTAATTTTTCAAGTGGAAAGACACGTTTCTTCCGATATAATTCATAATGTTTTCATTTTGTTTTACCGCGATGGAATTTTTTTTCGAATTCATTATGCCGTAGTGGCAATTTTTTTCGAATTCGTTATGCCATGGTGGCATTTTTTTTTTCGATTTTGTTTGCCGTTATAATTTGCTTCAAAAATTTCGAGCTTTTGTTCTTAAATTATCTCACTCATGTAGATACTTATTTATATAGTTTTTTCTTCGCTAAATAAAATAATAAAATAAATAATCCATTAAGAATTACGGAAGAATTTTTTTTAATATAAAGTTTTTCTGGAAAAGCGAATATAAACCTTTTTGTAGCTGTGTAATATAATGTGATGCACTTATTGTTAAATGATTTTTGTCGAATTTTTCTTTCATGTATTAAATTGGATTTAGACGTGTTGCGCCTCGAATTTAAAAATTAATAAACTTCAACTTCACAGCTTTTATAATCCTTTTTGATGTTTTCCCCTGATTCTTCAAGGTTTAGAAAAAAGAAACTTTTTGAACTAGTCATAGGGTGCTCTATTCGGAATAGTCTTACAGTATGTTAGTTTTTTAATTCAATATACAGTATTAGTTTGGATTGATCTTGTTATAATTTCACATGCTTTACATGCATGGTCTGCATTTGAAATAAATGTTAAGTTTTAAAACCCAATGAATGAAAACCGGTTTCAGTCTCATTTCAACAAAACAAAAGAAAAGAATCCTTTTATATTACGATAACGGCAAAAAAATTTTTTTTTTTAAAAAAAATCACTTTATGATGAATTGAAAAAGTACTCAACCTTAATTGGTATAAGAACCTCATACATGGTGATTTATAAATATGATAGAACAAAAGCATTACTCTTTCATGCAGTAAAGATTAGGACATATATATTTTTTTATAAAATTATTATCGGTTTTACAAAGTTGATGGAAACAAACTTTCTGCGTCCGAGAAAACGTCATCACACAAAATTTGTATGTCATTCTTAACCTCTGTATAATCAAATTACGGGTTAGAACTGCAAATATGCATGACTTTGTTTCAAAGTAATAATTTTTCGTAGAACATTGTTGTAACTAATGAANGAAATCTAATTATACGAGGAAACAATTTTATGATGATAAGTACAATCCAAAGTATTATCGAGATAGAATCGGAGCTTCATGTGGAGCAATTTTAAAATAATAAATTTTATATAATGTTTAAGCAAATTTCCGATTTTTAAATAAATGTGTTGAAACTTTATATCTATTATAGAGTTTTTAAAAACCAAAATGACATCACTAAATTTTCAAGAGGTTCGCTGCTCAAAAATGTAAAATTTACGTTACGTTTAGTGTTCAATTACTGTCAGATGACAAGCACATTCATTGGACGGTATGTTTATCATACTTATAAACAGTAATTGGACGATTTCGTTTTATAACAGGTAATTTGATCTTTTTTTTAAAAATTATATATTTTTTGATTTTTATTGAATAAATAAAATTATTTAGTATATAATTAAAAAAAAATTAAATAGTCTAGTTATTGGGGTTGAGATATATTATTAAAGACATATTCGGTTTGATTCCTTATATAAACAAAAAAAAAAGAATTTTTTATTAAATATATTATCAAATAAAATTTTCCATCAGTATCACATATAACTAACGGTCTGTGGACGTCCATTATTAACGTCCAACCTCTTGGAAACTTTGTGATGATGTTGCGATAGCCCTAGCCTTAAATATTGCTTTTATGCGCAGCAATCAAATTTTGTAATCACATGATAAATTGATCATGTCACATTCATTATAAAAAGAGTGAGCTTAAAAAAAAAAATCAAAAACAAAAACAAAAAAAAAATCAAAATTATTTTTACGAACAATAATAATATCACAATACACATTATCATTTACACAAATTATTTTTTCTTAAATTTTCATTTAAATTAAAATTTCTTCAGCGAGTTAGAATCATCATTTTAGACCAGGAAGTTTATCCATATTATAAACTAAATTAGCACAATTGATAAAGTATTACCATATTGTGAATCACAGTTTCACGCCGATGTCTTTTTTTTTTATAAATACATTTTCTTTTCAAGTAAAAAGAATGAACAATTATAAAATGAAAACTATCGCTACAGTATTATAACAAATAAATAATATTATATTATAAATCCCATCGATCTTGATTAGATCTATTCTATAATGATTTTAAATTTTTATCATATTCAGAATTTCCAGTTTCGCTGACTTTAAAACCTTTACTATCTCCTTATCTACAGTTTGAGATGTATAATATATAATTTAAAATTTTGAAAAAGATGAATTACTGCTAAGATGTTAATCATAAATGCTGACATTAATTGAAAATAATTCGCGGCATCAAATAATTATTCTTTGGCCCTTCTCTCGAGATTCAAGATCTGGTGTTACGAGTACAGTAGTTACGAAAATTTAAACTTGCAAGTATTTCCAAGATTGATATAAATATAAATAATACGAAATGAGCAACCTATTCAAAATAAAATCATAATAATGAATTAAATTAATCGAAAATCTTTATTTTTAGATAATTTAGATAATCGTGTAAAAGATAGTTTTCTCCATTGGTCACGTTTAGTAATGACGATTATTTCATAAAAAGTTAACAGTTAATGATTTTTTTGAAGGCATATGTTTTACATGCGAAAACAATAAAAAAAACAAGTTAATTTTGGTATATTTATGTCGATTGGAATTTTCTTTTTTTCTGATTGTCAAACAACAAATTTGTGCATCAATTGTTTGCTGATATACTATCTTTTGACAGAATTGTCTTAATTATCAGGTAACAAGTTAAAACATGCATTCTACTCTAAGTCTCTGACATCTGAAAAACAAAAAATCATATTATCGGTAAAAAATCAAGAAAATAACCTGCAAATTATTGTTTTTAAGTTATGAAAAGGAATAAGGATCAACATAGCCACATTAGCCACACTAGCTGGTATCCAAGTAGAGATTGGGAACCAGATTATCATTCAAATAATATCGGTGCTTCAGATTTACAACCAGTGTTATAACTGGTTTTGCATTTATTTGGATTTCGGATTTAAATCCAAGTCGGATTTAAAATCTGAAGGTCGAAGTACCGCAATATCTATGATTTACTGTATAACTCCTATTATAATTATATATAGTATTTTATCATAGCGACTAATGTCACGGTTAATAAATGTCTGATTTTTTTGTATTTATGTGACTTATGCTGGCCAAAATAAAACTTCTATAAAGCATTATAAAAATCAGCCGAAATGGGTAATTTAGGCTGGTTGAGACGATAATTAAAAAAATCATGCGGATTTCCCTTTATCCCAGCATAGTTTTCGAAGGAAATTATTTGATTTTTATCACGTGATGTCTCTTTTTCACTCAAAAAGATGAATTATCACTATAAATTTATCGTAATAATAATTACAATGTAAGAAATAGAATTACCTTTAATTGTACCAATCGCTTTTTGATTATTGTCATTCTGCAATAATAAGTATCGATGTAATTTCTATCAGATCTTTTCTTGATAGAAAAATGTCCGAAGTTAATTTTGAAGAAGATTACTAACAGAAGATTATTATAATTTGCATTACTAGAAAAAAATACTGTAGATAGAACATTTGAACACATATTACTAAAAAAAACGTACAACAAATTTTGTAAATTAGACATTAATGTTATGATTTCAATTTTATTCGTAAATTTTACTTTAATTGAATACTAGTCGCTTGTATTCAACATCAGCGGAACATTTCACTGAATTTGACAAATTACTATGCAGTTACCGTTTCCAAATTAAACGAAATAAATTTAATGCTCTTAAAAGTAGACATATATAAAGTATATTATACATAACACAAAATATTTATTTTAATTAAATTCGGTATCAATTCTGAATCAGGATCAATCATAGGCTAACGATTGATTGTATTATGAATCAATTGTCTAAATAATGTAAAATTGAAAGAATTCATAATTGTTATTTTAAAAAATAAATCATAATTTCCACTCCCGAGATTTTATTATGTCACAAACTAACACCTTAATAGCCTTTTTTATTTTGGTGATCGAATCAATGGTTTCGACCTGATAAATACTTGAGTACTTTTGATGTCTGGGATTAAGTTAAATGAATTTTGTTTCAAAAGTAAGAAATGTCAATATACATGTAAATCATGTAGATTTAGTGTATTATTATTAGATTGATATAACAATATCAGATACTCTTAAAAGAAAACACCAATGTTGCTACTCTGCAACTTGATTTCCAATTATTCGGACTTGAATATCGTACTCAAAAAGTTAATGACGCCGAGAATACATATATATGCTCATCCAATCATAATTCATCGTGCAATATTAGGATGTATAGAAGTATGATTGCAATTTTGACGAAAAATTTCAGTGGCAAATGGTAAATAAAAATTTTTCCTTTTCTGTTTATAATTATTACTAGGGAATGTGTACCGTTAGAGAATCCGAAGCGTTATAGGATTGGCATGATACAAGTTTAATATACAAATAAAACAAATTCATGCAATCTGATTAGCTTATGCACGTGACAGACATTGCATAACCAGAATGAGCTTCAACCGGAAGTATCCTACGCTTACGCTTCGGACAATTACTTTGATCAACTATCATTTTCTTAATTATGTAATTTTACTGCTTGTTTAGATCGTTCTGGCCCTCTCCTCGTTAAGTGATTGTAATACCGGTTGCAAATAGTTTCAACTATGTTACAAAGGTTACTGATACTTGCTTTGATGCCGGTTTATATGTAGAAATACTTAGTACATTTATCTCATCTCAATTTTAGAGAATTTTATTTGTTGTTGGTGCTGAAGAAGAGGCTATAAATTCTGTAAACATTCGTAATTAGGATGATGCTGGTACCAAAACAAAAGGACAAACAATTTGGTTAGAAGAGGCTGTAGAGAAATTAGTAAAATTAAGACATGAGAAAAGGCTGTGATGTCAGATGACACAGATGAAGTTTCGAAATCAGATTAAAAATATATATATTCAAAATTTATTAATAAATTTGTTTGATATAAGTTAAAATTTTTTTATTAAGAAATTATAAATTTATTTGTTGATTTATTTTACAAGCCTCATTATTTAACATCAGCCCATTCTTTTATCATTTTTTAGATCGAATGTACTTACAAGCCTAGCTTCAGCCCAATTGTTATCCATTTTATAGATCGAACGCACACGGCTTAGCTGATATTATTTTATTTTAAAAGTTTCATTATGCCTTATTATTAACTTAATTTGATCATTATAAATCGAGGCTTAGGAAGTGCTTATTGTTTATGTTGACATTTCGAATATTAGTAAAAATATTTACATTGAAAAAAAGATTAAACATTATGTAAAAAATTATTAAAATTATTCTTGATTTCTAAATTTCAAAAATTATTATATAAATGATGATTTTTAACCTTTCTAATAATCAATCATTAATGCAATGTATTTCTATAAATTTTTTAATCTCTCCAAAAATATTTTACCAGATTTATTTTCTACAGTCTACTCGCTTTATAACGAAGTTGGTGGTTTAGCCAATCAGACNTTCGTTATAAGAAAATTCGTTAATGTAATGTGAAAATCTAGTATAACTTGGGAAAAGTTGGTATATTATGGTAAATTACATAACATTTNTATTATTATATATAAAATATTTTCGTTATATTAAAAAAAAATTCGTTATGAAGGAAAATTCGTTATAATAAGAGCCATTTTATATATATTTTATATGTACACTTTCTAGGTTTACTTCGTTAAACGGTATACAGCATTTTATTAGTAATCTTCGGTATAACAAGATTTTTTTCATTTGTTAAATTCGGTACAACACTGAAGGTTCGCTATATTAAGAAATTCGTTAAATCAAAATTCGTTATAAAGCGAGTAGACTGTATATTTTAATCGAAAAACCATTTAATATATATTTTTACCAAATTTCTTTTCTAATAATATATACAATCTCTTCAAAAATATTTTTACCAGATTTCTTTTCAATATTTTAATTGAAAAATTTCATTTCACCATTTAACCATTAATGATTATATAATCATTCAAATTATTATTTATAATAATATTTCACAATGGGAATTAATCAGATATCTGTAGACTTTAAATATAGAAGACTCTCTTCAATCTTTGCCAATATTATATATGAAAAGTGATTCTGATCTTTCAAGAGCCTTAGAAAGTTCATAGGCCATATTCTTTTGCAATTCCAATTTGTCCTGAAAGATAGGAAAGCTGTAAATTGTCTTTATATTGAACAATTAGTAATGGAAAATACTAGCAATATCTAAGTTATCATCTATTGCATTTTCTTTAGCAGCTAAGCATGCATATTCTGCATCCTTTTATTGCACTATGTCTTCTTTAAACTTTGCCAACATTATATATGAAAAGTGATTTGAAGACTACCAAAAGATCATGCGGTGTTCATATATATATCTATCCTTCTTCCCACTATAGGAGTACTAATATTGATAATGAAGGAAATTTATGGCTGGTCTTCCCTTAGACATATATCGATGCCTCTTAAAAAGTTCAGAGTCTAAAGAACCAATAAAATTTGAACTGAGACTCATCGAAAGTGTAAGTATATAAAGTAAACTTTAAGATATTAAAATATTTATGAAATTAATTGATTTATTGTTTCTTTTTTTAAAGAAAATTAAGGCAAAGATGTTTCAGCAGACAACATTACAAATACAAAATAAATGAAAAAAGTTGATAATAGTGGATACCTGCTAAAATTTAATCAGGAAACATTAGAAACCCTGTAATTAGACATCCAAAGAGAAGACCATATTTTTGGTCTACAGTAATATTTACTATTTATTTTTAAACATAAAAATGAATATAACCTCAAAAAATTTCACTAACATCCCAAAATGACTAACATGAAAGTAAAATTTATGTCGCCAATTTGAGGTAATCAAAGATTCGTTTTTTATTTTGAATGTATTATAAATTGATATCATTTTATTATATAATACATATTTTAGCATTGAATTTAAATAAAATTTCAACTTATATATTAGACATATATATTACATTATATAGTAAGATAAATGTTAAGAATTTATGTATATATTAAAATACAATTTTATATAGTATAATATAGTCTGTAAGATAATATAGTCATAAGGTGATGATTTTTAACCTTTTTATTAACAAATTTTCGTAATTTTATCCATTTAAGAAACCATAAATCTCTTGCTATCTTTATTCACATTATCTAAATTTAAATTTAATAATAATTTTAAATAATTTATTACTTTGTTATGACTTTATATATATATTAAAATGCTAATTTTAAATAGTGTAATATAGTCTGTAAGATAATAAAGTCATAGGGTGATGATTTCTAACCTTTTTATTAACAAATTTTCGTAATTTTATCCATATAAAAAGCCATAAACCCCTTACTATCTTTTTTTCACATTATCTAAATTTAAATTTAATAATAATTAAATAAATATAATAACAATAATTTAAATAATTTATTACTTAAATTATACTATAAATATTCCAAATTATTCATTGAATGATTATTTGTACAACTGTCAACTACTGGCTTTACAGTTTGTGCACAAAATTCCCTATGAAAAAGAATGTCCGGCAGAAATTGTACAAAAATTGACAAAAATCAGAATCTGAAATTTTTTAAAAGGTTTTAAATATCCAGAAAAAAAAATCAACGGTTGGAATTTTTTTTATAG
Source organism: Glomus cerebriforme (assembly GCA_003550305.1). Taxonomy (NCBI): domain Eukaryota; kingdom Fungi; phylum Glomeromycota; class Glomeromycetes; order Glomerales; family Glomeraceae; genus Glomus; species Glomus cerebriforme. The sequence goes on along the minus strand of QKYT01000183.1, from coordinate 113,343 downwards.
GTAAATGTCTGGAAAATCATAAAAAATCAAAGTCTAGAATTTTAGTCATGTGAGATGTTTATTTTATCTGCCTGATTGCAAAATGCATATAAAAGAATTTCCCTTTCACAAAATCACGAAGGGAAGGCTCCTAGAAACGGAAAGGAAGTTTAACAAGAATTACAACCTTGTTTAGATCTGGCCGATAGCTTGTCCTCCTTTCTGATTCACCTTTATACTAACTTCTGCTCATACTTCTCCTAGACTGGGTGTGATAAATGGTCCGCGTAGATAAGATTCTGAGGGTCACTTTGTAATTAGTTCTAGGAGGTTATCTCTTGTCTGGAAGCATCAGAATGGTCTAATAAAAGGATTTTAGCTGGTCATTAGTTTTATTTTTTCTTTTATTTGTTTCGGTTCCTTTAATTAGGATATCCTTTTATTTTTTCCCAGTGTGTTCAACCTTACGGTCCTCGTCTTCTTTCAGCAGTTAGCCAGGTATGCTAGGTATTTTATTTGAGATGTACTAGATCATATGATCTTATTTTTCCAAATAAATAAACTGCATACATTAAAAATAAAAAATAAAAATAAAAAGAATTTCCCGTCAAACGTTATTAAAAAAATACCACATGCAATTTTGAATATTGGCGGATAGTAATTATGAATTAGCCTTTAAATGAAAATAATGTGTCACGTAATAATTATTGTGTTGCTATAAGATTTTATTGCAGTTTTCAGAATTCTGTGTATGTTGTGATTACTGAGTGATTATGATTACAGGATAATTACAGGACAAATTGTCCATTTTTTGTCTAGTAATTATACTGTAATCTAATAATTTTTTTATCAGATGATTTATAAGAGGATAGCACAATTTTGAAAAGCGCAATAATATGTATTTTTATATTTTTTGTTTTGCTTTATTGTAAAAGGTTAAAATGGATGAAGATTTTGAATTATCTAATAGTTTTTAGTTTATGAAGAGAGAATGCTTGCATTACACAATAGTTACACACATTTAATGGTTATATTTCTAACAATTTTATTGAAGTTAAATAGCTGATAGTCAACTTTTCCTATAACGAATTTTTGATACCAATAACATTTGTCAAATCACTTTGATATAGTGTCAATTCTTTCAAATTCTATTATAACAAATTTTGATAAGAATAGGAGATATTTTTTACATTTTTAGACAAAGAAATTCAATTAATATATGAATAAGTATTAATTTATCAGTTATAAAATAAATGGTAAAATACACATATATTGTAATAAACTTATTGGAAATACCAAATAATAGGTTTTTTGTGATTATTTGGTTTTGATCGAAGTAAATTCAAAGATAGTTACATCCCAAGCGAAGCATCACTACCAAATGAAGTAAATTCAAGTATAATTACATTCTAAGCGAACAAATGAAGCATCAACAACAAATGAAGGAGAATTAAAATTAAAATTAATCAAAGACTAAAGTGAAATCAAATATTAATTAATTAAAGACCTAAAGCAAAACTAAAATTAAATCAAAGCCCTTAAGTGAAATCAAAACAAATAAATCCCTAAGTGAAATTAAAAATAAATAAATCCCAAAGCAAAATTAAAATAAGTAAAACTCAAAGCAAAATTAAAATTAAATAAAGAAAAGACTGCGCAATCATACAACTACCACAAAAAATCATGTAGAAATCTGCCCCAATTTCCCATTCTTGCTATTTAACCTTAGTTTTTCTTTTTGATAAACAAGTCAAAATTAATAATGGAAAGCTGTTTTTTCATTAAGAAACGAAAAAAAAATTTTTTTTAGGTTGATGTAAATCTAACACTAAATTGCAACTGATTGATAATTTACAGCTGATTTAAGATAAAAAATGGATTACTAAGACTAATAAATTTTAGTATTACAAAAATTTTCATTCGTGTAAAAACTAAATCAAATTTTTTAAAGCTGGAATTTCTTTCAAATAAAAAGAGTTATTATAAATCAATTCATTAGAAATACAATATGTTTAATTATAATTTTATATTTAATATTATAAAATTACAGTTTTCAAGCGGAATTTTAACATTACTAAAAAAATTTATGTAGTTCATAGTTTCATGAATAGTTTATAAATTGAAATAAATTGAAGTAGCAAAAAGGAAAAAAAAATTAAATGGTTCCCTTATATTTATATAGAAAATAAATTTTGAATTTTTATACGTATCTACAGTTTTACATTGTAGCATTCATCGATCAAATTTCCTTTATGATACAAAATTTGACTTTGATTGGTGCGACAGATCATGGTTTTCACGATCCTCGTGATTATAAAATTTAATTCAAATTAGTAAAAAAATCAGGTTTGATAGAAAGTCTTATATAATCTTGATCCAGTATAAAATAATGAGTTATTCAATTTTAATTTTCCATTTGAATTTGAATTTTATATTTATTAAAAATTAATTCTGTGTAAGTTAAAAATTTGATAAATTGATACAATCATGGAGTCTCTATTTTTTCATTTACAATGCTTCCATTTTTAGGTAGAAAATGGAAAAGATGTTATAGAAATGGAAAAGAAATGAAAAGTTAACATGGGAAATGGAAAAGAAGCAAAAAGTTAATGAAATCAGCAGTGAGAAATGAAAGAAACCAAGTGAAAATAAAATAAAGTTAGTAATGAATATTGAGAAATAAAATGTAAAAAATGAAAATAAAGAGAAAAAAACGTATCTTTATTGCAAAACTAGAAGAATTAAAGGACCTAAAAAAAGAAAGTGTGATTTAAAATGAAATATCAAAGTAATCAAATGAAAACAAAAAAAGAAAGAAAAGCATATCTTGATTACAAAACTGAAAGAACTAAATGGTCTAAAAAGAAAAAAAAGAAGAATAAAGTAGAATAACAGATAAAGTCCAGTTTGTATAGTATCCCTAGTAGAAAAATAAAAAATGAAATGTTAAAAGGTTTTTTAAACAAAGAAAAATGAAAACACCACTTCCCCCCTTCTCAATTTACCTTTAATGTCCAGTTTATACAAGAAACATAGTATCCCTAGATAAAAAAAATAAGAAATCAAACGTTAAAAACGTTTCTTAAATTCCAATTAAATAAAAACAAAAAAAAAACTCTGTAAAGAAAAAAAAGCGTTGTTTTTTGCAAATAAATCATCACCTGATTTTATCACATGATTTACGTGACTATAGTAAAAAATTCACAGTCATATGATATTTACTAATTAAATAACTACCCCTGCGTCACCATAAAAAAATTATTATCACGTGATATTTATTAATTAAATATGCACGAGCATATGAAATCATGTGGCTCACCTGTGACAAATAGGGCATAACAAATAATTTTTTTCACACGAAAAAATTCTGTCCCTCAGATACTTATAAAAAATGGAAGCATGTGAAATCACGTGGAGTGTGACATTAAACATCACTGAACATGTGATAGTGATTTTTTATGGTGATGCAAAGTAAGATTAATTAAATAATCTTCCCCAGCATCACCACAAAAAATTCACAGTCACATGACCAGTGATGTTTAATATCACGCTTCACATGATTTTACGCTTCCATTTTTTATATTTATTTCAGGGACAATTTTTTTGTATAAAAAAAAATATTTATCATCTCCTATTTATCACGCTTAAACGAAATGTGTGCCAGGTTTGTGGCACAGCTAGCTGATGTGACGCAACAAAAAATCATAAGAAGAAAATTTTTTATATTAATATATAGCCTTTAAAAGTTACTAAATATACCTAGTTTCGGCTGCTCTGCAAGTTTACTTAGAGTGCCAAAAGCAATTTTAAATATCATTATTGACTTATTTGACAAAAATTTTATTTTCNTCAAATNCATTTTTGGAAATGATCNGCAAAGACGGTAAAATCAATCATTTATATGTAAAGTCAAAAATGGCATTTTAACCCCTCTTCCAAAGTATAAGTAAACTTACAGAACAGCAGAAATCACATTTGCAGTAAAATTTTAAAAGCTTTATGTCAGAGAAAAAATCTGTTACGTATTTTTTTGAAAAATTGCTGCGTCACAAACCTGGCACACAGTCAAGGGGTGCTATTATCACAGGTGCGCCACATGCTTTCACGTGCTTGTGCATATTTAATTAGCACCCCTTGACTGTGTGCCAGGTTTGTAGCACAGCAATTTTTCAAAAAAATACATAAAAGATTTTTTCTCTGACATAAAGCTTTTAAAATTTTACTACAGATGTGATTTCTGCTGCTCTACAAGTTTACTTATGCTTTGGAAGAAGGTTTAAAATGCCGTTTTTGACTTTACATATAAATGATTGATTTTACCGTCTTTACCGTCTTTGCCAATCATTTCCAAAAATGGATTTGACGAAAATAAAATTTTTGTCAAATAATTCAATAATGATATTTAAAATTGCTTTTGGCACTCTAAGTAAACTTGCAGAGCAGCCGAAACTAGGTATATTTAGTAAATTTTAAAAATAAAAAATTTTCTTTTTATGATTTTTTGTTGCGTCACATTGGCTAGCTGCGCCACAAACCTGGCACACATTTCGTTTAAGCATTTAATTAGTAAATATCACATGACTGTAAATTTTCGTGGTGATGATGGGGTAGTTTAATTAAATATGCACAAGCACGTGAAAGCATGTGGCGCACCTGTGATAAATAGGGGGTGACAAATAATTTTTTTTACGCGAAAAAATTGTAAATATAAAAAATGGAAGCATGTGAAATCACGTGGAGCATGACATTAAACATCACCGGTCATGTGACTGTGAATTTTTCATGTGATGCTGGGGAAGATGACACAATACATACTGTATTTAGCTAATACAATACATGTTTTCTATATACCCACTTTTTTATTATATCTTTTTTCAGATCAACTTATTTTAAATAATAAATTTTTATTAAATCAAAATTTAAAAATTACTTTCACCTGGTCATTTGACCATTTAAAGAAGTTGCTGTCATTTGGTCATTTCAATTTATAGAATAATTTTCTTTGTGATTGGATCAGACGTCATGAATGTACTTGATTTTGTATATTCATAGGTTGTACGCCACAATCGTAGTATAAATTGGAATGGAAGGTATGGCAATGATTAAACTGTAATTATTTATCATTTTTGTTAGAAGGTTCTAAATAAACATGGGTGAATGTTGTCAAATCATCAGGTATAAATTTCCATTTTTTTAATATTTCATAATATTTATTTATTACACCTTGTCAAGCAACAGCATTGGATCCTATTCTGTACTCTTGCTTGGACTTACGTTACGCCGAATTATTTGCTAATCCATCCACTATCCATCCATCCATTTATTTATGATATTTTTTTTTTTTTGTGATCATATAATTTTTTTTTTCTAAGAAGTTGGTATAAAAGTAAAAAAGTATTATAATTTATTTAATTATATATTATAGACTAATAATCAATATTATAACTATATATAATAATATTTGATGTCAATAAATACACTATAACAATATTTTATATCTGTAAACGTATCAAATGTCTGCCCCGTATTACTGCGGGGTGATAACAGAAATAAAATACAAGGTTTATAACGATAGATAGTAAAATAGAACACTATAGGGTGGTTAATATCGGTGTATGACACTATGTAATAATAAATATATCAATAAATAAAATGTATATATAAAATAGAACAGAATTTAATAAAATCGATTAAACATGTATAAATTGGGCAAGGATCAACACGTTTATTATAATCAAAAGAAATACAACGAAATAATACTACCTCTTTTGACGCTCTGTATTATCGGTTTATTCCTAAGACTATCTAAAAACTATTTTTTACACTCTCTGTCTCTCTTCCTTCTTTACCCTCCCAACCTTCCCTATATATATTGTTCAAATTTCTGGGCCGATTCGTCCTTTGGACGTTTTAGCCACAAGTAAGTGCCCAGAGTACGATTCGTGATTCGTCTAGTGGACGCATCCATCCTAAGCCACAAGCCACACGATCATCCCGAATCCAAATAAACTATATAAAATAAACTATATAATAAACTATAAATAAAAGTAAACTAAAAAAATAAACTCTATATAAAAAAATTTGTCACAATAGTCTTCTATTTTCGACTTAAATCAAATAATATTGTTCTATTAATTTTGTCGTGATTTGCTTCTTTTAGACATAATAAAATTTGATTTTGATTTGATTGCTTTTGTTTTCCAAAATGGAAATAAATTCCTTTTGTCTTTCATTTTTCTGATAAAAAAACTTTTAACCAAATCAAGAACATTTTAGAGAAATCTAACACTAACAGCTAATGCTAAGACCAATACAAATACAAGGTATGTAAATAAATAGGTCATAACAATAAGTCTTGTAAAAGGAAGGAAAATCAAAATGTTAAAAGGAAATCATTATACTGCTATGTATACACATTAATTTTATTCAATATATACACGTTAGTTTTATTCATTTTATTCAATTTAATTTACTCCATATACTGTATATACAAGAGTAAAAAAAAAAATTCAAAGAAAAAAATTAAGAAAAAAAAATTTAAAGATACAAATAATAAAACCCAAACGAATAAAAATAAACAACAATTACGTAATGCCGTAATAATGTAATAATGTAATAATCGTATCATTAAAAGTTATACAAAAAAAATTCTAGAGAGCCTTCGAGTCTTTAGGTGTCAAATTGTTAATTGTATTTTCGGATGGACCGGTTATTATTATTCTATGGTGGCAAGTATAGTATTCATTTAAAGCCGATCACAATTGGAATATTGGAATATTGGAATGTAACACAACATCATGAAAACAATATATTATGCCGTCAATATTCTGCAAATGGAAATTCCTAAACTCTGAAAATATTATTTGAATTTGAACATTCTATTAAAATGTCACAACTTCCTGCTGATTGCCTTAATGATATTTTTGAATATTTAGAAGATAATGGAGTTACCTTACAGTCGTGTTTATTAGTCAATAGGCTCTGGTGCGAAGTTTCTGTTGGAATTTTTTGGAGAACAATTAGGAAATTTAGTACTTTAATCACTTGTCTTCCAAATGAATCAAAAGAAATCTTATATAAGAACGAAATTATTACTTCAACTTTGATGTCAAAATCTCCAATATTTAATTATGTGTCATTTTGTAAATTAATAAGAGTTAGTGAACTTAATTGTAATATCAAACATTTCTTTGATAAACAACAAGCAAATTCATCTCAAAGTTTAGTCGATAAAGGAAATATAATGTCGCAGGAAATATATAAATTGCTCATGAATCAAATTTCTTCTTTAAAAGAATTAGATTTTTATCCTTCATTAAAAGAAGATATACCATTTCCAAATTTTATATTTACATCACATCCTGGAGCAAGAACTTGTTTAAGGGATCTCTCAGTATTTCATTGTTATTCAGATGTTCATTCTGATATTCTTTATCATTTATCTCAAATTTGTCATAATATACAAACGTTGAGCTTACAACTCTGCAATGTTATATCAAATGGTTTAACAAATTTAATTTCTACTCAGCAAAATTTAAAGCACTTGTCCTTTTATCGATTCGAACCATATACTAATTTAAAAGATATAATTACTTCGTTAACAAATTTTCATAATACTTTGATAGAATTGTATATCATTGGAAGACAAATTCCATTATCATTTTTCGTTAACTTTACAAATTTACAAAGAATCAAATTGTCAATATTTGATAATGAATCTTTTGAAGATTATGAAGAATTACAATATATTACCTTTTCACAATTACAGTTTTTAAAATTTAAATATGGATGTCCACAAAGAGAATTATTAATAAAATTCTTGAAGAATAATGGAAACAATTTAAAAGAATTATATGTCATTGAAAGAAGTAAATCATTTAATTTATCTATAATTAAGTTTTGCCCAAAAATCAAAAGACTTTATACTGGACTTACAAATTATGATTTAGAAACATTAATTATGATTTTTAACAAATGTAAATATTTAGAAAGTATTAAGATTTATTGTGAAGGAGATTTAAATGAAAAAGATTTATTTGAAGTTGTTACTAAATATTCACCCAGAAGTTTTTATAAATTAAAATTAGAATATGATCAATATGCACGTTCGAAATTAATTCCAAAAGAATTAGAATCCTTTTTTGTTAGTTGGACAAATCGTGTACCACAACAACCACTTTATTTAATTGTTAATGACCTTATGGTTACAGATAGTTCTTTTGAAAAGGATGGTGAAAATATGAAAATAATTGAAAAGTTTGTTAAATTGGGTATTCTTACTTTTCGAAAAAAGTATAGATTTTAATCATACGCTAGTCATCAATTTTTATATATTTTTTTTTATTTCAATACTATGAACATTATTATTTTTATGTTTATATAAAAATTTTTAAATAATTATCTATATCTTATATGATTTTGGGATTATTTATCAATATTAACTATTAAATAAAATTTTGGTTATTTTGAAGAGATGTTTTATTTGTCATTATATTAAAAAAAATGATTTGTTTTTTTTTGTCAACTATTTATTTTAGGACTTTTAGTGGCAATTAAGTGACTGAGTTTTGTTATTGAGGCTTTTAGTTTTATAAATGAAAGCATATTATACATTTTTATAAAAAAGAATTTTGAGTATTGGATAAACTTAAATAATTTGTAACCATTACATGGGGATGACAAAGTCCCTGAAAAAGCGAGTTTTTGATTCATTATGCGAACTTTATCTATAGATAGTTTATGTGCTTCCGATATAAAATGAAAAGAAAAATAGTTTTTTCGTGTGATTGGACCAGATAGCCTTATAAATTTCGATGGATTTTTTTTTTTTCTTAATATTTTTTTTTTTTTCGATTGATTTATTATAACGTAAAATGATTTTCATTCAGGTACAGTATATCGGCAATTCAGAAAAATTGTGCCGTATATCTAGTAAGTAAACCGGTATAAGTGCGTAAATTGATCGGTGTACTACCATATAAATTTGCTTTCATTCATAGTTTTCATTTTTTTAAAATATATTTATTTTCATGTCTAATGGTGAATAAACTGTAGTGTGAAATATTTATGGAGAAATCCTTGACTCTATGATATTAGATATGATAAAGGTTATTTATTCGCCATTATTGCATCTTATATACCTGAAAATACGAAAAAATTCTTAAAAAGTCAAGGAATCCAATTACCCTCAATTACCCTTAACTTTTATTTGATTATTTGTCTTTATGTACAAGTATCAACGTAAATATCATAAATGATATAATTTTTTTATGGATCTTCTTTAGCTTATAATGAATTTCTTTTACAACAAAAAATTTATAATCTCATAATAAAAAAATGTCCAAACATCAGATATTTTATTTTCCAGGAGCTAAGGAATGTCTTAAAACAATTTGTGAATTAAAATATGAAACTTCAACTGTTTCTACATACTTTTATGGATTAGCAAGTGCTTGTCAAAATATAAAGAGATAATAATACTACATTAGTGAATCATGGAATTGTTAAATTAATTGAAGTTCAAAAAGATTTAAAATACTTTGAATGGAAAGATGAATATGAAGATTTCTTTACTTATAAAGAAATAATTTTTGCATTAGAAAAAAAGGGTAGATATTATTAATCATTTAAATTTATTTTTTCAAAGTCCATATATTGATGTTGATGATCCTGAATACAAATGATGTTCAAAATTTTTATCATTAATTATTATGTTTATTTTGGTGAACAATCAAAAGTAATGATTTATCCTAATCTTGAAATCCTTCACTTAGATTATACTACAATCAATGCAGCTTTTAGGGAATATTAGGGAAATTTTAATGTTTAAATATTATGATTATTACGAATATAATTTAATGAAACTTATTGGTAAAATTATTGAGAATTGTCCTTTAATTGAACATCTATCACTTGCCTTTCCACCAATAGAACAACATTTTAGTGAATTTGAAAAATTATTAAGAAGTTGTCAAAATTTAAAGTCATTGTTATTAATTATATCAAATATTAATGAAGTAGATATGAAAAAACTTTAGAAAATGGTGAAGAATTATTAAAAGCATTAATTAGATCAGAATCAGTTTAACAGAAATTAAATTTTTTGCTGATTTTAAATTTTCTTTAGAAGCTTTAGAACATTCTTAGAAAGATGGAGAAATCGACCTGCAATTCCTATATTTACAATGGATCCTATTTATAGAAAAGATAATTATATAAATCTCATCAACAAATATAAAATTGTACATAAAATATATTAATATAGTCTAGATTGTTTTAAAATTTTCCTTTAAAATGTTTGATATTTTAAACATTTTAAACATTTTTTAGATTATGTTTAGGTAATTTTTCATTTTCATTTTTTAATTTTTCAGG
>QKYT01000183.1:80903-96943 GCA_003550305.1 Glomus cerebriforme | reverse complement strand
AAATTATCTGAAGGAAAATTGCGAAGAGGGTCTCGAAAAGAACTTCAAAATGAGCACAACCATTCGCACAACTAATATATTGTGTTTTGAGGTTAGTGGCCAAGAAATATAATTCACTTGAAGAAATTCTCGAGGAATTCTATATCACCTACTTATATTAATTGTTATTATTATTTATAAGAAATTAGATAAAGATACTTGAAGTCGAAGTCAGAAAACTTAGGAATAAAGCTAGATTTATTCAAATGAAGATTAAGTATAATCTTGAATTTGAACACCTTTCAAGAGCGAGATTATCGATTTACTTGAGAAAAATGATTTCGAAAGATTTGCAGACAATAAGGATGCTAAAGATACGAGGATTCCAGTAATAACCATAATGATCATGGATATGATTATTTGATGAAATCTCAAAAGGTAGGTTATTCCTTATTAATATACCGATTTTCTTTTGATGTTAAAATTTATTAAGAATCACCTAACTTCTTTCCGTATTAATCGCAAAAAGCTTTTGAATAAAAAAGCGGAAAAAGAAAAAGAACTTGAAAATCTTCGGGAGAAAACACCTCAGCAAATGGATAGAGGATTTGGATGATTTCTTTGAATTTTGGGTTGTGAGTTTATTATGCATTCGTTGTTGATGTATTAAATCAATTTTAATAATACATATAAATAAATTACAGGAAATTTCAGTACAAGACAAAAGAAGTTATCAAAGATATTGAAAAAGTAATTATTATATATACAGTATATATTTTTTTGTTTAATATTAACAATTAATCAGATCTTAATATACGTTTTTTCTTTGATAGCTATTTAACGAACAAATTATCAAAAAGTTGAGAACTGAAAAAGATCTTATTTAGAAATCAAAAACTGAAACTGAAACGGTTGACTTGAGTTACATCCTTTGATTGGAATGAAATTGATCCAACATTAACACAAATGCACCGAAGCATAGAAACATCAAGTAATAGGCGAAATGTACGTTTACATCGTTTTTAATAAAGTATGATTATTACCGAAAGTATATATAACTAATTAATATTTTCGGATTTTCCAGTAATCGTAGAACCAAGATGACGTGACGATTCTAATGAGCTATGTTTCATCTTTCTACAATCACTGGATGCCAAGGAATCAAATGAAACGTCAAGAGGTGCAATAGGCATTAACGAATTATTGAAAATCTGACACGACTGCTAAGGATTTGTTTGCTCAGGAACATTATAATGTTTACCGAGAAAACTGGGGCAATCTTCCAAAAATTAGATTATGTCAAAAACTTGGCGAGGTTGGCATTACAGTAATTCAAATCATCTAACATTTATGGATGGACCAGTGGAAACTCCAGAATTAAATCCTCTATCTATAAAAATGTATAAATATCTACTACTATCTCTTCATTAATGATAAACTTACATCCAATGATTATAATCTCAAGATAATCAACTTGATGCAAAAGCTCCTATGGATACCTTATGAAAAATTTTAAGATATTACATATTATTATGGCGCAATAAGAAAAATTAACGAATTCATAAAGTATACGCAAAAAATATCTTTAGTGGAACAAATTCGATCAATTCAATCTTATTAAGAATACAGAACATATATTCCGCAGTATGGTTGATGGAACTACTTGGATTAGAGAAATGTTATTATTATATTGGAGAATTTTAGGGTAATATTAATGGTGGTAAACTTTCTTTCTATACAACAAATTAGAATTAAATAATTCTTAGAGTTAATTAGGACGTGATTTTTCCTAGATTTTATAACATCAAGCGCAGATGTTTTAACATATTATATTATATTAGAGACCACTATATGTTATAGTTTGATTTAGTAGATGCTGCTAAGTTGGTAATCTGTATGTGAATTAACATGATGATAGAATACAAATAGAATTAAATTATCAGCTTTGTGTTCTAGTCCATCATCAGCTATAGTAATCAAATAATTTTCTCGAGATTTTTGACGGATTATATTACATTGAAAAAAGTGGAGGGAAATTTTATTAAAATATCATGATTATGATGTTCATGAAGATAATTTAACAACATCTCGTACTTGTATTCATAAAATTTTTGAATATTTATTTTATTTTCATCATCGAAACATTTTACTGGATATGAAAAATTACTAAATGCTTGCCAAAATTTGGTCATTATTATCGATTATGTCGAATTTTGAAGATGATAAAACCATGAACACTTTTTGAAAGCGGGAAATAATTTTTAAAGCATTAATTAGATCAGCACCAACTAGTCTAATAAGTACTACGCGAAAATTGGGCGAAATTAATTTTATCAATAAAATTATTATCCATCCTTTTGCCCTACTTTACGTATTATACATATAATTAATAGTAACTCATGTATGCTTATTTATTTTTCTTTATCTAATATATTTACTATTTGTGTCAATCTAACAATAGTGACGAATAATCTATATATAAAAGGTCTATTAATCTATAAATATTATTTGACAGATTTTATTAAGAGTATTTCAAATAAATCTTGTCTATAAAAAAAAAAAGATTATATATTATTTTAATAGCTAATTATCATAAATCATTTTCTTAGTTCTTTTGTTTGTCCACGAATGAAGTTAATCTTACCAATGTTCCCGAAGTGACCATTTCGGCATACCAATATTTTAAGTATTCGTCCATACCAATTTTATCAACCTATCAGAATTTAAGCCCAAGGATATTATTTTTTCTGCTTTAAAATAATTTCAATATGACTTTGGAGCTGGATTTCCTTCTATGAATTCAAATTCTGAAGATACATAGGGATCCACAATTGTTAATTCTAAGAATATCGTAAACTAATCTCTACGAATATATTAATCTTTTTAAAGTTGGTGATATATGTTCCCATAATTGGGAATTTGGTACGTATAGAAATATTAGAAATATAGAAATCATCCCGCATCACAAAATCTTCCTACCATTAGAAACTTTCATTTAAATGCTCAATTAAACAAATGTGAACTTCTTACATATTTTAAAGTTTGAATAGGTTAAGGCTATGTCAATAAAATATTATTTTGACGATTGGTGTTAGAAAATGGTTCTTCACATACTGAAAACGATGAATAAAATCCTATACCAAAAGCTCCTATTCATCAATATTATAAAGAAGGTTAATTATAACAATAATCTAATTTTTTTTTTTTAAAAAAAAAATCGAATATAATCTTACTTTTTGTTTCATCAGGATTTCCTTCGACAATTTTTACTAATCGATCCGAATCTTCAAGTTTAAAAGTTGAATAAAAATTCGTGTAATTTTATTAATCTAGTTTCAAATAAAATTTTGATATTTGATGAATCCGCATCATCTTTATTTAATAAATACATAATGATAATTAATTAACCATCTAGATTATAATTCGAGCGTAAGAAATGAAGGTAAAATTTTTTACCAGAATTTTGGCGATATTACATATTCACAAAACTAACTAAAAAAAGGCGAACTTTTCTTTTAATTAAGAAACTATTATATTACAAAATATAACGACTTATCGAACCAAAATCTTACAAATCAAGTTTTTCAACTCGTCCCTCGCCAGAATTAGAAAGAACTTGGTTTCTAAAAGTGTCCATCCAAAGGCTTTTGGGAATTTTGTCTTCATCATCAGTTGGATTCTTGTTTCGTAATAATTTGGTTTCCTCATCAATAGAAAGCCATTCCTTGTCCGCCGGAAGAAATACTATCAAATGATACATTAATTATTAATAGTTCTCGTGTCATTACAGTCTTGGTAATATGTTGATTTTCTTCCTTACTATAAGATTAAAATAATATATATATACCTAATCTATACCTTGTACTCGAGTTTGTACTCGTCGGGCTATTTGTTTTACATAAGCATTTTAACGATGCATCTCGAGTGGCGTACCCTTTGCTCTTGTTTGATTAGAAGACGTCTCCTATCATAAATTATCCAGTTAGTTTGAAATATAAATTGACCCAAATTCTTATACAGTATAAATTCATAAATTAATATTTACCCAAACACACAAATATCGCGAAAGAATTATTGTCGACGTAATTATTCAACAACTAACCGAGATGTCAACAATACCATATCATTTAGACTTTTTGATGACCAATTTATTTCCAAAATTTATTAGTATATTTTCGTAAACATCATGTGATGAATAGTGTTCATTAGGGAGGATTATTGGACGTAGAGGAAAAGGGTTGAATTTTTTATTTAGGATTAAATCTTCAATTTCGTGAATATTCAAAAAAGTTTTTGTGATGCTTTGATTAATAGCAAGGGGATTAACGGTTAAAGAAAAATGGAATAATTCAATATCATTCCTTCTAATAACAATATCTCCTTTTTAGCTGACAAGGTATTTCGGACATTAATTTTGTAAAATTATAATTCTGTAAATAATATTATATGATTAATATTTATTGGGTTGATGGATTAAAAATTTTCACTTTGTAATTATAAGTCTTACCATTTTGAAAATTTAAATTGTTTCTTAACCACCATCTTGAGAAATTATTGAAAATCAATCTACTCCCCAGAGATCCTCTCTCTAAGAGCAAAAATTCCCTTTTTAGATTACTATTATTACACCATGCTATTCGCAAAATTTACAACTAAATTGGAGAACCCTGGCACATTTACTCAGAACACATACAATAAAGTCATAACTTCAATGTTTTTTTTGTATTTGATAACGTGTGTGTAACGCAAACTATCCCCTATGGCATGGCAGATTGCCATGGAATGCCGTCTTCGACAGAAGTTTAATGCCGAGAGTTAAGTTTATTGGATATTTAAGATTAACTGCGAAATATTTTGCTGATTTTATATTTATATTACACAAGAATTTAAATTGTACAGTATACTAAAACATTATATATACTGAAAAAAAACAGAATTTAGTATCTTACTATATTTTTCATTAGAGATATACTCCAAAATCTGGTCAATCCAAATATCCAATGATCCATCCAAAAAATAACCAGATTTGGATTAATCCATTTGTATCACCAGATGGATTAACAGATATTTGATCAATCTGATGAAGAACAATAGAAGTAAAAGGAACATTAATGACATTTCAAAGACAAAAAAAACTTGAAACCCTCTAAAAAATCAACTTACCTTTCATAATATAAGCTAAAATTCAATTTAGGAAGACATTCTTTAAAAAAAAGAAGTAAAAGAAATGTTAATGATATTCTAAAAACAAAAAAAAACTGAAAAATTAACTTATTTTTCATAATCCAAGCTGAAATCCAGTCCAGAAAAATGTTTTCTAAAGAAAAAAATAAAAGAAATATTAATGATATTTCAAGACAAAAAAAATCCTAAAAAATCCTGAAAAAATCAACTTACCTTTCATAATCCAAACTGAAATTCAGTTCAAAAAGGCACTCTAAAAAAAAAGTAAAAAAAGTATTAATAATATTTCAAAAACAAAAAAAAAAACTTGAAAAAAACAAAAAACTTTAACTACTAACTTATCTTTCATATTTTAAGCTGAATTTCAAGTCTAGAAACTAAAGGTATTCCTTATAAAAAAAAGAAAAAGAAATATTAATGATATTTCTAATGATAAAAAAAAATAAAAATTCTCTCCTTCTAATTTACTTTTATAGTCCAAGCTAAAATCCAAATCCAGAAAGGTATCCTCTATAGAAAAAAAAAGAAAAAGAAATATTAATAACATTTTTAATGACAAAAAAAAAATGAAAATTCTCTTCTTTTAACTTACTTTTATAGTCTATACTAAAATCCAAATCTAGGAAGATATCTCTTATAAAAAAAAAAAGGAACATTAATGACATTTTTAATGACAAAAAAAAAAATAAAATTTTTTTTTTTAACTTACCTTTATAATTCAAACTGAAATCAAGGAGTCTCCTAAAAAAAGAAATATTAATAACATTTCAAAAACAAAAAAAAATTTCAAAAAACTGAAAAATCTTTACCCTTAACTTATTTTTTATAATTCAAGCTAAAATCTAGTTTCAGAAAAAAATCTCTAAAAAAATAAAGCAAAGAGAATATTAATGACATTTCAATTAAGATGAAAAAACAAAAAAATTTATGCTTATCATCTCAGTTTAAACTAAATTTTAAAGAAAAAGACTGAAGATGCTTCTAAAAATAAAAGTAAAGTTTTTTTTAAAAAAAAATACTAATAAATTTGACCAGATTATTTGATTAATCTAGCTAATCTGTTCATCTGAATAACATCTGATCAATCTGGTATTATTTAACAGATCTACTCAAATTATTTAGGATCATTTGATCTGATTAAAAAATAAATGATAGATCAAACAGATTTTATCAGTGCATATTTCTACTTTTTATATATATTTAATATACATTCAGTATATTTCAGTATACAAATTTTTTATAAGAATATAGAATTAATATATTTTTATATATAATATATACTAAAAATCTATATCATAATAATTATATATAAAAATTAATTTCATATAAAAAATAAGAAAAAAGATGAAATTATAAACTCTTAATTAAATTATATATATATATATTCTTATTTTTTATATTATATTTTATATATATTAATGGAAATTGCTAAATATCACCTAGGCGATCATCACCTGGGTTTTTTTTTTCAAATATGTCACATGATGTATAGGCTGATTTTTTTAACTTGACTAATTTATGATTAGCTAAACTTAAATTTTATTGCAAAAGATTTTAAAAAAATATTTTTTTTGCAAATATATTTATTCAAAATAATCTTATCTAATAAAATTTTTTAAAATTTAAAAGTCATACATTTACGATTTTATTTATTTTTAATGAAGTGATACAAATAAAAGAAACAATAANAATAAATAAAAAAGATAAGTAAATTATAATNATNAAGAAGAAAGATGCTAATAAAAAAATAAAATAACAATAGAGTAATAGAAAGTAATAGTAAATAAAAGGAAGTAAAAAGAAATAATAAGAAGTGATGGGAGATGAAAAGAAGAGATGAGAAATGAAAAGGAGCAATAGGAGATGAAAAGAATTGATGGAAAGATAAAGAAAAGTGATGGAAAATAAAAAGGAGTGATAGAAGATGAAGAGGAGTAATGGAAGACAAAGAGGAGTAATGGGAAACAAAGAGAAATCATGATCTATTAATTATGGAAAACTTAAATTCGTTGGTCATTATTTTAAATAATTTTATTCTCTATCATAGGCATTCTTTATTTTAGCTTTTGATCATTTATAAATGATAGGAAATGAAGAGAAGTAATAGAAGATGAAAAGGAGTGATGGGAGATAAAAAGGAGTGATAAAAAGTAAATAGAGAAAAAAAAGAGATAATGAAAAATGAAAAGATGTAATAGAAGATAATAGAAGATGAAAAGTATGAAATAATAAGAAGTAATAGAAGTGAAAAATGATGAAAGACAAAAAATAAAAAAATGATCATGATAGGAAGTTGAGTAGCAAGAGATAATGATAGGAAGCCAAGTAAAAATAAAACCATAAAGTAAAAAAAAATGAAGTTAATAAGAAATAAAATATATGATAGAAATAATAAAAAAAAAAATAAATAAAAAATAAAAAATATACCTTTATTAATTGTAAAACTGAAAGAACTAAAAGATCTAAAAAAAAATGAAATAAAATTAGTGAAAAATGAAATATGAAATATGAAACAGAAACAATAAAAACAAATAAAAAAAAATAAAAAAAAGAGTAAGAAATGAAATGTAAAGTAAAAAACAACTAAACCTTAATTGCAGAACCGGAAAGACTAAAGGACCTAAAAATAATGAAATAGAATTAGTAAGAAATAAAGTGTAAAAGTATAAGTTAAAATAAAAATAAAAGAAAAGAAGAACTGAGGAAACAAACTTATACTGAAACAAGATTCGATAATATACAAATAAACATGACGCAATTATATGACCAATCAAAAATATTAAATCTGCCACGTGATTAATGACCCAGGTAACAATTACCTAGGTAACAATCACTCAGATGATGTTTAGCAATTTTCTATATTAATAATTAATTTCATATTTATATTTTATAAAATTTAAGCTAAATTTATTAATCTTATTTTAGTAGATTTATAATTTTTTTTTAACAAGAAATCTTAAGAATAAATTTATGAAATTAATTTAAAGTCAAATTTTATAAAATTTATATATATTATATAACAGAAATTGCTAAACATCACCTGGGTAATTGTTATCTGAATAATCATTACTTAGGCAATCATTACCTGTGATTCTTTTGGCCTCAAATATTCTAAGTTATTAGTGCTTATATAAAGTCATATGACACATGCCAAAAAAAAGAAAAATCTAAGCAATAGGAAGTTAGAAACCCTTACATCCAATTCTAATTGGATCACCTTCTATCAAATTGGAATTGATTATGTATGTAAGACTGCTGAACGTAATAACTCAAGAAAACAAGTAAATTATTGTCATTATGGATTATATAACTAAATGACTAGAAGCTAAATCTATAAAGAAGCTACCATACAAGAAACTATTACTGTCATTTATGAAAGTATTATTTATTAGAAAAATCCTAACTGATAGAGAACTCATTTAATAATTAACTTTTGAAAGGATTATTAAAGAAATTTAAAATTATACACTTAATGTTAAATTCTTATTAATATTTGTAAACAAATGGACTTGTCAAAGATTTAATCGTACCTTATTAGAGAGTGCCATCCAAAATCCTAAAACTCAAAATCCTGACAAGCCAAAATCCCAAAACTCAAAATTCCAAAATCCAAAATCCCGACAGGTACGAAATCCCGACAGATCACTGGATGACAATTTACAAAATTTTAAAATATAAAATTTAATTTTAGATTTTTTAATTATATTAAAATGTATAGTTTATTTTTATATTGTATATATATTAGATTTAATAATTGAATGTACATTGTAAATATGAAAGAAAGAATGGCATATATGATTGAATTAATAAAAACTACTTGATTTTATTTGCCGATCACATTCGTTGTTAATGATCTTACTTAAATTTACTTTAATAAATAATTTATTTTTATATATTTTATACTTTATTCACTTTAAAATAAAAATAAAATAAAAACAAATGCTGATATATATTTATTATTTGTAAAAACAGGTTAAATGATACTTTATTTATAATTCTCATAAACAAAAAAAAATTCAAAATGTATCATAATTATATTGTAAGATTATGAGTGATCTCTCGCAGAAAATCCATTACTGAGCGGTTTTCTCTATCATCAACTATCATCATTATTCTTTTTTCCCTCTCAATTAAGGCTTTTTTTTTTGTTTTTCCTTGTTTTTCATGAATAATATTTTCAACTTGAAGGTCTACACTCTGTTGTTNCTTCTGTAACTCTTCAATCATCCTATAAACACTTATATGACTTTGCCCAACCAAAATTTCCCAACGCCGATGCCAAGCTTCGACATTATTATATGTTCATAAAATTTCCATCTCATTTGAATTATATACTGACCACAATTGAGGTGAAAATAAAGAAGCTGAATGAATAACAGTTTCATTTCAAAGATGCTAATATATCCTTCCATGAACATAATTGTCTTCAAACNATTGAACAACTTCATTTGCTTCTGGAGGCATTTCAAGCTTTAATATATTAAATGCTTCTGGAATTTCCTGTGGTGGTAAAAAAGCCAGTGTAAACAAATGTCGCAACATTAAACTAAATTNCTCATCATTACCATATCTAGTAGCAAGTCTACATGATTGAATTTTTTACCATCCAGACTATCCTAAATGAAAAAAACACACTTTGTTTTCAACATTAGGAAATACATAGTGGGATGCATTGATTGATAACTTAAAATCAGTTAGAATTATTGAAGGTTGTAAAATTAGATCATTTTCTGCTNCAAAATCAATCAATTCTTNGAANAAGCTTTTGTAGATTTCTTCTGATTTACTTGTTATTAATGAGTAAACGAGAGGAAGAATTCTTGAATTTTCACCACCAACAGGTGCATGAATNGTATACAATTGACGAAATACTGTTGGAACAGTTTTGAAAGTACCATCCATTAACCAAAATAGAGCTCTAGACAAGCATTGAATATTTGCTTGTGTAGCAAATAGTAAAATTNGATCATTACCAATTTCACAATCCCTTATTAAGAAAGTATCGCNATTTAAAGTTAAACGAAGTGAATCTGGAACATTAATCTCTTCAATAGTTTGTGGTTAAGTAAGCATTTCTGCTCTTTTAACATGTTTAATTCTTGAATGAAAAATATTAGAAGATGGCATGTAGGGGTAGTACTCTTGTGACATATTAACAGTAATATCTTGAATAATTTGTATAGGTTTGTCTCTTATTACACAAGCTTTCTGCTTGATTTGGCCAATAATTTATGTAACTTTTGCATTACTAGGTTGAGGTGAGTGATCATGTTCAACAAATTTTTTAAGATAATAGAACCCATTATGAAAATTTGTTGTTGCACGACCCTTACAATTATCTAGTTTTCTTCTCTCGCAACACTAATAATATGTATCCTTTCATGTTTGTTCTTGTACTATTAAATAGCTTTGAACATTTATTTTATTGTTTTCTTTTTGGGATNGAACAATATCACATACTTCATAATTTTCCATTTTTAATATGTTTTTGTGATTAAAGAATGAAAAAGCAAAAATAAGAAGTTTTNGTTTATGGCATTTATAATTATGCGTAGTAATTATGTGCAGTATATATTATAAATATATCAAGGCGCTTTATTTACCTATAAATGTATTAATGAGGGAATGATTATCTACCTTTTGTATATAATCGTGTACATGTGAATAAACCAGGTTATGCTATTTTAGTATTTATTAATTCAAATTTATACNTTATGTGGATTTATTTTACCCACGCCATTTAAAATTGCATTTTTTGGCAATATGAGTTTCAGGATTTTAACTTGTTACAGTGGGGGGTATTTTGCTTAATTATTTAAAAAATGTAATAACAATTTGAAGGCGCATTTAATAATGACATATTACTGCCAATTTTCNTATCATCATAGTAAATGGTAATATCAAAATTAATAAAAAAATGAAATACTTGGCTAACTAAATATAGTATATAACAAAGTGTAATATTAAATAACATAGAGTAATGTAATAAATAAAATAAAATAAAGGGTGTGAGAATTTATGAAAAATCGATAATAAGTTTTATTAATTATATATGTAACAAAATTAAAGTAATATAAAATAGAAGTTTATCAAGAAATTAAGCAATGGTTTATTTATTAATTAAATCAGAAATTATATAACAATATGTAGTATAACTTAATTAACTAACTAAACTAAATAATAATTAAAAAATTCCAAAATCTAATTCTGAGCAGCATTAAAGCTTAATAATGGCAAATTAACCTAAAGCAACTAAAGAAATTGCTGTACAGGGATTTTGTACTCGTTGGGATTTTGACCTGTCAGGATTTTGTCACTGTCAGGATTTTGGATTTTGGGATTTTGAGTTTCAGGATTTTGGCCTGTCAGGATTTTGAGTTTTGGGATTTCGAACTATACCCTTATTAGAAGTCTTGTCACAAATTACCACTAATCATTTAAATGATTGGGACAAGTTTATAACCCCTGTACTTTTCACCTACCGAATCAGTTCACATTCAATTAGAAAAGTATCATTATTTTTCCTTGTATATGGGAGAAAAGCAAAATTACCAACTGATAGTACAGAAATGGAGGAGGAATTTAATCTAATTAGATATATAGATCATCAATTAATGTACCTATCAGATATTAGAAATGATGTGCAATAGCAGATTAGGGCTGAACAGCAAAAACAAAAGGATTTTCATGATAAGAAATTAAAAAGAAAAATCAAATTTAAGATTGGTAATCAAGCCTTATACTAACATACTACTCTAGATAAGCAATAGTCTAAAAAATTAAATCCCAAATGAAAAGGACTGTATTACATCCATAACAATATAGAAAATAGTGCTTATAAATTAAGAAAATTATCAAAAATAGTCTAAAAACTTCTGTAAATAGAAGTTTTCTGAAAATATATAAAGATAGAAATAACTAATAATCCCTAGTTATAATTTCTTGAAATTTATAATAAATAATTACAATCTTATATTAGAAGACCTTCAAAGAGATAATATCATTATGAATCTTAATATCACTTTACAAAATAAAAATGAGACTCCAAGTTAACAAATTAGTTCTCTTCTTTGACAATTAAGAAGAAATATCAGTAGACAAAATCATGTAAAAATCCTATTAAATGCTTGGTATATTGGAAAAGTTATTGAAATTAAGATTTCTAATTTATTAAAAAGAGCTCTCTGTATGAAACTACCCTTGCCATATTATCAAAAAGTAGTAGTTCATACATATTATATTTTCAAATTTTTGGGAATAAAACAAATTAATCAATCTAAAAATACTACTTTAACTATGATTTTAAGAATTGGTACAACTTAATATCAGGCCTTACTTGAAAAAACTATAACCATCACAAGAGCTCAGTTATAGGAGGAGAAAATTGTTAATGTAAAGATTTACTATGCCTATTTACTGTACCATACTATGCCACTCTATAATTGAGATTTTTATAATTATGGTAATCTTAGTGATAGTAGTGATATATATTGATGATAGTTAAGATAGTTAGGAATTTAGGATAATTAATATATTTATTATTTTTATTATATTTATTATGTTTAATATATTAGTTATATTTATTATAGTTATTATTTTTTTATTATATTTTATTTTTGTATAAATATCCTTTGAATTTTCTTAAGTTACCTTCAGTTCTTGTAACTTCAATTGAATAATAAAATATCTTTTACTTCAAAATTACTATACCTTTTACCAATTAAAGAGCAAACTGATACTCTATAAACTAAATTATTGTTACCTCTACTTGCTTAATTATTTTATTTGAACGTAAATTATAAAAGTTAAGATAAAGAAATCAAGAGAACGATTAGGCATAACAACGACTAACCTAAATACAGTCGTCACTGGTTATAACGAACCTGTTTGTACCAAAAACTTGTTATACTGAAGCAGGTTTTACAAAACTGATTTTTTTATAATAAATTACACTGGATATAACGAAATCACATAATAAATTACTATATATTGCATCCGAACTTACTTTAGTTAGTCCAAATATATTAGCTGCATATTTAGTATAACGAACTATCACGTGACTTGTATAGGGCTAATATAAAAGATGGATGCATCATCATTATGCGTCTCACTTTTTCTGATTTCCATTAGTCTGAATCAGTTAAATTTCTTCAAAAGTTCTGAAAATGCTAACAAAGAGAAAAAATTAGTTTTTCTGCTAAACAAAAGCATGAAATTTGTGAAATGAAAGAAAAAGACCTGGCACTCCAAAATGTAGAACTTGCGCAAAAATCTAATGTTGGAAAATCTACAATTACTGATATTTTAAGAGAAAGTAACCATTGGCTTACGATTACAGAGAGCTAAGAGAATATTAAAAAATTTTACAGGCCAAAATGGCCACAACTTGAAGATGCACTTGGCTTATGGGTTGATAATGCACTTAACACAAAGCAAAATATTGATGGTAATATTTTAAAGATAAAGGCAAACTATTTTGCCAAACAGTTTTCAATAGAAGATTTTCATCATTCAGAGGGTTGGTTAGGTGGCTTTAAAAAATGGCATAGTTTGCATTAGTTTAAAAAGCAAGGTGAAGCTGAAAGTGCTCCTTCAGCTGAATCAATAAAAAGAGATCGTCTTATTTTACAACAGCTTCTTGCATCTTACAACCCTAAAGATATTTGAAATGGTGATAAAACTAGCCTATTCTGGAAGATGGAACCTTCTAGAGTTTTGGCATGTAATTTTCTATCAGGGCATAAAAAAGAGAAATTCTGTACTATAATATTTTGTGCAACAAATGCAACTAGCAGTGAGAAAATGACGCTAACATTTATTTATAAATACAAAACTTCTCGTATCATGAAGAATATTAATTATAAGAACCTTTCAGTTTATTATTTTTGGAATAAAAAAGCATGGATGCAAGTTAGCATTTTTAATGAAATTCTTCTTAAACTCAATGAAATAATGAGACGAAAAAGACAAAAAATAATTTTTTTAATTGATAATATACCAGTACACCTTATTTTAGATGAAACTCAGGAAAAGTTGGATAGTATAAATGTAAAATTTCTTTTACCAAATACTACCACTAAACTTCAGCCTTATGATGCAGGGATTATTAATTCATTTAAGTGTCATTACAAATGCCTTTTCATTCAGAATAGGATTAATGCATATGATGATGTGTAGGACGGTATTTTAAAGGAGCTTGCAGATTATACCATTTATGATACTCTACAAAATGCGGCTGAAGCATGGTCAACAGTATCTCCTCAAACAATTTCAAACTGTTAGAAAAAAATGGGTATTCTTCCACTAAGTATTAATAAAACTGGAGAATTTTCTGATGATGATTCAGTATTTTTTGATAATAGGTATGTAAAATTATATAATATAATTTTTTAAAAATTAACATTATCGCCGTTTTCAAATTACTGTGATTGGCAAATTGCCTATCAATTATAATTAAAATACTGAAAACACTGAAAACAACTGAAAACACATGCAAATTTTATTTAAAAAATTCTATTTTTAAACCTAATTACTTGATATAGCAAATAATCTATGTAATACTAAAATTACGCGAAAAGAAGTTGAAGTAATTTTTTGCGTTTAATTATTTATAATAAAAATGACAGAAAATTCTGTTTACAAATATCTTCCCGGCACTTGTTATACATATCAAAAGTATCTGCGTTGTTTTAAACTTCTACAAGAGAATCCATACAACTGTCAAAAAGATAAAACATCAAGAGTTAAAAAACCCCCCAGCCGGACAACAAATATATCAACGCGCATTTACTCCAAGTCAATTGTTTCCAAAACTCAATCAGTTTCTATTTAGTGCCAATACTAAATTTGGTAGTCTCAACACAAAAAAACTCAGAAGTTAAGCTATAATAAGAAAACTNATGAAGTAATTATTTTGGATAGTTTGTCAAAAAAAAATAACAAGAAAAGGGAGAGAAATTATACTAATAAGAAAGAAAATGAACAAGATGATGATAATAAAATAGAAGATAAAGAAAATGATGATAAAGATGATGATGAAAGTAGTAATAATGATAATGGTTATGTTAGTAATGTAAATTATGAAGATGATGAAGATGATAGTGATAATGACAATGATGTTGATAATGGTGACGATGATGGTAATGATGATGGAGATTGTGATGAAGATGACGATATTGACGAAGTAAAAATACAACTAGTTATTATGAATAATAATATAAAAACACCTATAGCAAAAATTCTAACTATTCAACCTGCTAGTTATAAAAATGTTATAAAGAAAATAAATTTAGCAACCAGAAAAATTTTAGGAAGAGAAATTAAATCAATGGATAATTATACTATTTCATATAAAGCTGTAAATGCTCGTGGACCTTCTAATACACTTGAAGATAAATTAGATTTTCAAGAATTTATTAGTAAATACCAAAAGATAACTTCATCTGGAAAAAGAATGTTAGTAACAGCAACTGTAAGGAGTAATGTAATTGAAGAAAAAAATAGGAAAAACAAAAAGGTAAAGTTTTTTGATATATTTGTGAGATAATAAGCAAAAATTAACATTNAGAAATTTTTAGAATTCTGATGATAAAAGTAGATCATCTTCTAAAGAAGAACAAGCCAAAAAGAAAAAGAAATCTCGTCCAACCAGAGAAGATGATTTATCAAAGGAAGAGAAAGCACAATCTGAAATTATTGCTGATTTGGTTGAAATGTATAAATGTGATATACATTCTACTCCATGTTTTNTCCAAGATGGCCGCCATTTGCAACTTAATCCTTCTAGATTACAGCTTTGGGCTCGTGATATTGTATGTATTTATTATTTTTGTGAATTCAAATAAAAAACAATATTCATTGTTAATTTTTATTTAGAT
>QKYT01000183.1:47981-80249 GCA_003550305.1 Glomus cerebriforme | reverse complement strand
GATTACGCCTAATCCATGATTTGATGGTTGAGAATGCAGTTTCAATAGAGTTATAATTGGGGGAGTAAAGGGGAAGAAAAACAACATGGCAACCTAAACCTTTTAATAACTCTACTAATTTATTATCATGATGAATCTGAGCATTATCCATCACAATAACACTATTATTTTCTNGATATGGTTGCATTATTGGCACCTAAAAATAAAATTTATCAATTATATATAATGTAAAACAAATAAGTAAGTCTGTATAATTATAATTTACTACTTGATTAAGCATAAAATTAATAAATCTTTTTCGATCACATGCTCCTTCAAATATGTCAACAGCAATAAATCCTTCTAACATAAGGGCAGGCAAAATTGTGTATTGTTTTTCTCATACAAATACTACTTTTTTATGTGTATGTGTATTGTGAGGAGAATATTTATATAATCTTGATAGACTTCATTCATCTTTGGCACTTTCATTAAGAAAAATTAACTGATTTGAAGTGTAGTGTTCGCCAATAATCCCTAAATAATGTGCACGTATAATAGTATTATGATCCATCAATCCATCAATCTGTCAATCTGCAAATTCATCCGATTCAAATTTCATCCAGATCATCCGGATGAATTTTGGACGGATGACGGATGATCTGACGGATGATCTGACGGATGATCTGACGGATGATCTGACGGATGATCTGACGGATGATCCGGATGATCCGTTAAATAAATAATTTTTTTTTTAATTATTATTAGGGATTTTTTTATACTGGATACATCAGATATTTCAGGAATAAAAATCGGGATGATGCTTAAAATAAAAAAATAAATCCCTCCCTTCTTATTGAAATCCTCCTAGGCAGTTCCAGAAGGTTTAAGCCAAAATCTACAAATAAAGAGAAGAATGTTAATAAATGTTCTTAAAATAAAAATGAATAAATCCCCTCCCTTATTGAAATTACCTCCAAGACTGTTCCAGAAGGTCCAAGCCAAAATCTATAAGAGAAGAAAAAGAACATTAATAAACGTTCTTAAAATAAAAAATAAATAAATCCCCCCTTTATTAAAATTACCTCCAAGGCTGTTCCAGAAGGTCNAAGCTGAAATCTACAAGAAAAAAAAAGAAAAGAACATTAATAAACGTTCTTAAAATAAAAAATAAATAAATCCCCCCCTTATTGAAATTACCTCCAAGGTTGTTCTAGGAGGTCCAAGCTGAAACTACAAGAAAAGAGAAGAATGTTAATAAACATTTTTAAAATAAAAATGAATAAATCCCCTTCCTTATTGAAATTACCTCCAAGACTATTCCAGAAGGTTCAAGCTGAAATCTACAAGAGAAGAAAAGAGAAGAACGTTAATAAACATTCTTAAGATAAAAAATAAATAAATTCCCCCTTATTGAAATTACCTCAAAGGCTATTCCAGAAGGTCCAAGCCAAAACTACAAGAAAAGAGAAGAATGTTAATAAATGTTCTTAAAATAAAAATGAATAAATCCTTTCCCTTATTGAAATTACCTCCAAGACTGTTTCAGAAGGTTCAAGCCAAAATCTACAAGAAAAGAAAAGAAAAGAACGTTAATAAAACATTCTTAAAAATTTAAAATTTTAATGAGACTAAAGTGAAAAAAGAAATTTTTTTTTTTAAAAAAAAAGTTATGATTCAGATCATCCAGATCATCTGGATTGAATACCACAATCCAATAAATCTGGATGCATCTGGCAGATATTCAGATCATTTCAAATCAGATTGGTGGATCTATTTCAGATATTCGGATCATTTCGAATCAGATTGGCAGATCACGGATTTATCTGGATCATAACACTAATGCATAATATCATTTCTTTCCAATGCAGCCTTATGTAACTTTATAACAAATAAAAAAAATAAACATTTTATCATTTCAAAAATTTACAATAAATANATATATATAATATTTANCTTTTTTNGAGTAATTCNCAAGTATTGAAGTGAANGCCAAAGTGTTGCAACAGATGCCCTTTTTCCGGTTAGATTGTCCATTTCATATGCTAGTTCGTNCAAATACCAGTCTANCTTTTCTGCCACAAGATTTCTAAGTACAGCCATATCTGCTNTACTAAATAGCTTTCTACAACCAGGAACANCTTTGAAAGGATTTTTAANGCATGCCCATCGATTATATCTCCTTTTTATTTTATTTACAAAGCCCTTACTTACATATAATGTATTAGCAATATCTGCAGTTGTAAAACCATCAGTGTAGAGATAAACAATACGCCAACATAAATCCTCACTGAATTCTCGAGGCATATTTGAAGCTTTCTGGTGAAAAATAAATATTTTTATTACAGGTTTTGCCTGTGATTATTTTGGAATCAGTTAGGAAGGGTAGAAATCAGTTAGGAATTAGTTAGGAATTAGTTAGGAATTGGTATAAGCTACTGGTAAAAATGCGAAGCGAATGGTAGAAAAATACAATTAATATGATACAATAATGGCTTAGTATTATGTAGATCAATTTACATTTTGTTTTTATATATGCACATAACTATTTTTTATTGGAATTTCAGAATTGATTGTATTTTATTAAAATTAAAAAAAAAACTGCCAATCACAGTAATTTGAAAATGGCGATAATATTTGTAAATTTTAATACATTTTTCTTAGTTTTGATGTGGATATTGATGAACTTGAAGCGTTAATTTTCCAGCTTCCAAATAGTGATCTTAATGTGCATGAATACATTCATATTGAGGATGAGATGCCAAAAGGTGGGCTTATAGATTTTGAAATTATTGATACTATACGAAATGCAAATAAGGAAGAGGAAATAACGGATAAGACTAAATTTATGCCTATATTAGAAAAAGTGAGTCCAACAGATGCAGAAAATGCTATAGATAAAACTATNAAATTTTTATATNAGCAGGGACCNGAATTTGGAGATNTAAATGAAGAGTTAAAAGTTTTAAGAAAATTGCATAAAAGAGTAAAACTTTTAGCTGTAAAAAATCTTAGANAGCTTGATCTTCATTACTTTNAATATGATACTAATGTTTAAATGTTTAAATAGCCAGTTGATACTTATAGTCNCACAAAATTTTAATAAAATAATATTGTAGTACNTTGCGCATTTTATTAATTTTAATAATAATAAATTTAAATACATGTATAATGGTCATGTGCAGTTAAAACTATTGGATAAAATTTATATACCGAACAGTTCAGTATATAACATAAATATTATATATCAAATTTATTATATACTGAACCAAATCTTTCAGAACGGCTGGTTCATTATATCCAGTGATGACTGTAGATTTTATTGGGTTTATTATTAAATACTTTATTGAGTAATAACAAAACTAAAATTTACCTGTTTATATATATACTAACTGGTTTAATTAAATTGAATTAATAATTAAACTTAAAATATTGCTATAATTACAAATAATCATCTTTTGTTAATAAATTGAATTAGAATCAGGTCAAAAAATTTTGAATCTGCTGATTCAATTTACATGCAACTGTGAATTTTTAACATTAGCATTTAGTGAAACAAACAATATATGTATATATATATTTATATACTTTGAATAATTACAAAAAAATAAATTAAATACAATGACAGATTTTTTTATTTATTATATATACTTTATTATTAAAAAATTGTATATATATTGGGTATTCGATATATATTAGACAACTCATCGGTGATAAATAGTCTAGATATTAGGGTTCTTTTAATTTATAATTTTAACCATATTTTAAGATGTGCATATTGTGGTAACAAATCAGGTATCTGATATGTTGCTGAAATATAAAAAATACCTGACATATATCTAATTACTTACTGATATATATATAAAGTATTTAAAATAATACATCTTATACATATCGGATATCTGATATGTGTAAAATAGATCATTTTTTGACTAGTGTACATAACTGATGAATCATAATATTGCATAAAGCTATACTTAAGTTTAATTTTCTTAATGAAGAAATTTGCCTCAAACACTTTATTTTTTGAAAAGAATCCAAATAGCAACCTAATATTATAATTAATATATTATAATCTTATAAATTGATAGACATGTTGTAATTCAAATGTAACCATATTTCAAATTTAACTTAAATCAAACTTGAAATAATCTTATATCCAAAATTTAACCATATCCCAAACTAAAGCTAGTAAATTTTAAATGTCAAATCACCATTTAAGAATTAAGACTAGATTAGTTTGAGACATGATCAAGTTTTGGATATAAAGTTTTCTTAAATTTAATTTGAGACATAGTAGAGTTTGGATTATAACAGATATTCAGTTGACAATCATCAATGTATTGCAATTCCTAAACTTTAAAAAAATATATATTAAATGTACTGCAATTTAACTTTAAAGTTTAGAATTAAACAAATGATATATCACATTTAAATTTTACATTAGTATTTGTAACGACTAAGTCATGTTTTGTTTTAAAAAAAAATTGTAGGTTTAAAAATTATAGAAAAAAATTTAATTGTAAATATTTTTAAAAGATAATTTGATACAGATTTAGTGAATAATTAATTTACATTAGATGGTATATATAGTATATAATATATTAAAATTGTAGATCTTGTAATATTAATAAAAAAGAAGTAAAAAATAAATTTAATAAATTATTGAAAAAAAGGACAACTCTTTTTGCTAATCTTTACATCTATTTCTCTGAAGAAGTTTTGAAAAGAAAAGTTGCACTTTTTGCTGTTTTGCACTAAAAAACTGATCTTTTATTTAAGAAAAGTTGTTCTATGATGCTAAAATTAACTAAAAAGATTTAAAAAGTCTGGATAATAGTTTCTGGTACACCAAATTTCTTCACAAGTCAGATTTATGATAACTTTTAATCACCTATATCTTTCTTTAAGTTGATACCTGAAGGGTTATTTGGTATTCTAAGATACCTTCTACAAGTACAAGACAGATGGATTAGACTTGTGATTACTTTTGATAGACCCAGAAGTGGACCTAGTGTGAAGTTTCTTTAGAAGTTTAGCACTTTTCACAGAGTTATTGCATGGACTTGGCACAGCAGAAAGTGGTTTTCTGAAGTATAAGTTTGGTGTTAAATCCTTTTTTTTAATTTTTATAATTCATTTTTATTAGTAGAAAGGTGAAAGGATATTAGTTGTTTCAGGCTTATAAAAATAAATGCAAAACTGGTTGAAAAGTTTACTGAAGCAACATAAAAATTAGTTTTTATCTTAAGGATTCTAATTTTCGTACTTAAGATAAATTGGTACTTCAGAGGAATATTGAAAAAATTGATTAATAGCTGATTACCTGTTGGTGATTAATTTCTTTGTTATTACATATTCCTTAAGGTTTAGTTTTACAGTAATAATCCTTATTTTAGCTCTTTAAGGTAATATCATAGTTAAGTATTATTAGAAAATCAAAAAAAGTATAAAAGGTACAGAAGACTTGGTATAAGTTCAGTTTACGTTTATATAGGAAATTGAAGGGAGTAGTCCATTATTTGGTGTTATTTTTTGCAATAGGTATATTCAGGATTAAGATTCTTAGAAAGTAACAAGCTGAACGGTCATAATACACTAGGAAAATAAAAACCATTTAAGTTCGTCGTGATATCAAGATCAAAAATAACAAATTATTTGCGTTATGCCATTACGCGATCTTTTTTTAGTATGTTTCAGGAGTATTTTTTAGAAAAGTGTTACATAACAGATAATCATGATGTATTTTCAAAAAAAGGAAATAAAATTGATGTTTGTGATGGGGATAAAAATGGGAGATAAAACATTTTTTGTTAAGTCATTACAGTAAATAGTCCTTCACTAACGCTCTGGACAATAAGTACAAATTTACTCTTAAGTAAGCAGTCAACTCAATTTTCAGAAGAATGTCTGGTGATGCTGTTAGAAATTGGCCTATTTTGAGAAACTACTATTAGGGTAAATGGCTTTTTTCTTGCAAGAAAAATTGTGAGTAGCAGCAAGGTATTTGATGATGACTTTCAGATAAGACAATATAAGCAGTTGTCTTGATTCATCTGGAACATCTATTAGGGTGACCATAATACTGACTTTGGTAAAGTAGAGGAATAGAAGTAAGATTAGTCTAGTTTCTTTGTTTGTATTTTAATGTTAATTATTTTAGATATTCTTTTCTTTCTGAAAGTTAATACTAATAACCAGCCTTTATAAATCTTCTTAAAATATTTTTAGATAGCTTAAAGACCTGAGTTTGTGAGCGAAGTATATTCTTTATCCTGAAGATTGGTACTAGTTAAGTCTAAGCCAAGCTGAACTAAGCCGAGTTGAGCTGATGGAGCTGATTCAATTTGGCTTTAGAACAGAAACTAATTCAGCTTAGCTTGGCTTAAAAATATCAAGTTACAGCTCAGCTTGGCTTGAGCTATGGCTAGCTGATAAAAGCTGATAGAACTGATGGGAAATAATAATTTTATAATAAAAAAATGCCATTTTGGCATATTTTTTTATAAATAATTGCGCCAAAATGGCAGTTTTCATATTATTTTATAAAAAAAATGCCATTTCAGCATTTTTTTTTGCTTTTTTATTAGATATTACCCATCGGCTCTATCAGTTTCATCAACTTCATACTATCAGTTCCATTAATTTCATTAATTCCATCAGTTCCATCAGCTTCACGACTTGGCTTAGTTTGATTTGACTTGAACTTTCAAGCCGATATGGTTCAGCTTGGCTTGGCTTGACGTAGACTTCAAGCTGAACCAAGTTGAACCATTAATAACACTATATTAGTATTCAATTTCTAAAATTTCATCAATATTTTATGCTAGTTCAAAGATCTAAGGAATTGTGAAGAGATTTAGGTAAACTGAATAAAGGGTATTTTATTAACAGAAAGATTTGAAAGAACTGGTTAAAGGGTTTATTTTGGTGTTTAGCATTGAAGTATAGGAGAGATTCAGAGTATATCTTATCTAAGAAAGCTCAGCAATATGGCCTTACTCTAAGGACTTATATGATATAAGTGTGACAAGTTGAGTATTTCTGCCTTTAATGTGGATAAGAGGGCTTGTATAATTATAATTATACCATTTTGATGTAATGCTATTTACAATTTATGATCTTAATAAATTTTAATTATTTAACTTGTTTTCAAAAAAAAAAAAAATTTAATAAATTATTTATTAAAAGAAAATATGATATTATTTTAATAAATAAATTAAACTTTACCTAAATCTTATCATTTATATTATTATTTACAATAAAGAAAGATGCAAATCTAAAAAATAAAAAAAAAATATTAATAAATTTTTATTTAGTTAAATAATATTAATTAATAAATTGAATAAAGTAATCCTACCTAAAGTTATTAATCTTTCACAATCCATTAATTTACTCATGCATTCATCTTTATTAATAATACGCTCGTTTATCTACATTCTGAAGTAAAAAACTGAATCTGTAAAAAAAAGAGATAAAAAAAAGTTTATAAAGTTTTTATTTAATTAACTTAATAGAATAATCTTACTTATAGTTTTTAATTGTTTATGATCCATTGTACATTCATCTTTATTAATAATCCACTTATCCATGCCAAAGTGAGGGACCAAACCTAAAAAAAAAGTAAAAAAAAGTTAATAATTTATTTAATTAATTAAAATTAATATTAATTAAACAAATAAAATAGTCCTACCTAAAGTTTTAATCATCCATAATCCATTAATCCACTTGCGCATTTATCTTTATTAACAATTCACTCATATGTTTGTATCCCGAAGTGAAGAACTAAACTTAGAAAATAAATTATTTAATTAATAAAAAATAAATTTATATTAATTAATAAGAATTAAAAAATACCCACCTGTTGTGTTTATTATCGTCAGTTTCAAAGAGAGAGTCGAACCTATAAAAAAAAAAAGAAAAAAAAAAATTATTTATTTGTTCAAAATAAAAATAAACTTCATATAAGAAAAATGAAATTCTTACCTATTAGTATTAATAATCCAGAATTATTAACTCAAAAATCCATTTATTATGTTCAATCTGTAGAGATAGAATAAAGCAAAAGAAATATTTAATCAATTATTTTTAATATAAAAATATAGTTTATAATATTAGAAAAAAAAAACATGCCCACCTGTTATATATTAATAATTCATTTATCTATCACAAAAAGAGAAGCCAAACTTATAAATCTTTATAAAAAGTTTTTTAGGGTTATTATTTTTTTTAATTTTATTTTTAATTAAGAGAAAAAAATAATCTTTAATCTTCAAATCTAATTATAAAAAGAAAACTAATTAGTAATCATTATCAAAAAAAAAATGCCATAATAGGTACAAGATGACAATCAAATTTTTTAAAAAAAATTTTTGTGTATATATTGAACCATTATTCTGTAAAAAAGCTGATTGTTAGCATAAAGCATAAAGCTATAAAAATGCTGGAAAAGGTTAATTTATATTTGGAAATTGATCTAACCATAAACTGAAACTTTGGGTTAGTATGATTATCAAAAAAAATTTGGAAAAATCAAACTATTTATTAAAAAGATCAAGCAGTATGACACAAGCTTTTTGGCATTCTTTTTTTTATGTTATCAATTTGTAAATAAAATAAAGTAATAGCTTTTCTTTATATTTTGATGAATGTTATTAATGTCTGATTCAACTGATTCATAAACAGAATTTAATTTTGACTTAATGTAAATGTTTAAAATAAATAAATAAATAATTAATAAATGAAAACAAAACTCTACATTAATAAATTAAATCATGACCCATTAGAGAAGCAAAAATATGAATCTTGACCCATATGCGGGAGGATCTTGACCCACATAATATATTTTACAATAAGGTAGGTCAAGATTTACACACGAGGTGGGTTAAAGAACCATACATTTGCGTTAGAGAATTCTGATAAAGCATGTTCCCATGATCCCATCCAGAAAACACCAATAAAGTGCAGTATTTCTCATAAAATTAAAAATCAGTTGGTAAAAAAAATCATTCAAAATGTTTTAATCACACATGTGTTGTACAATTAGTGCATGCAGTTTTTTTTTGTTTTTTGTTTGACTTGACCTCGTGTTGTAATCACAGTATCTCATGTTAAAAGTAAAAATGGTAATAATTGATGTACATTCCTATATCGAGTGCCCAGCTGATGTTTAAGCCTCTATATAGTATATANTATACTAATTGTACGGGTAATTTTTGCTATATCAAACGCGTCGCAACTCGCGTCGCGTATTTCAAGACTGAGCGCGTAACGCGTCAAGATTATAAACTATAAATAAATCGCTTGTTTCTTAAAAAATTGGCGTTTGCAACTTTGCATCTAAAAAAAATTTACCNCAAAATTTTCTAAAATCTTCTATCAATATGAGCAAATATAAACTAGTGATCAACTGCTACACTAAATGCAGCAGCGGCGATATTCCCATTAGCGCGACTAGCAACAAATATGTCAAATGNTTCTTCCTATACAGCAACAGACATGTCAAATGCTGAAATGCATCCCATTCAGCAGCAGACAGATCAAATGCTCCCTCCTATTCANCAACAGATAGGTCAAATGCGTCCCATACAGCAAGGTCAAATGCTACCCGTGCAGCAGCAGACAGGTTAAATGCGTCCCATTCAACAGCAGACAAGTCAAGTGTTTCCATTCATTCGACATCAACAAGTCCAATGTCGACAAGTCCAATGACTATTAATCCACATCACCATGATGATATGTCGTCTGTTCTAACACCAATGAAGAAACAATTTTATTCTTAAAATTTTTCTTAAAGTACGAGCACAAAACTTTTCTTTGACCGGGTTTAGTCCTCTAATTTCTTTTATGTCATGATTCATATCAAAATAAATAAATTAATTAATATATAATACGTAATATACAGACGTAATATACAGTATTCATAATAAGTTTTTTTTACTGAATTTTTAATATTCATAGTTAACACATACTTCATAGTTTTTTAACCATTCCTTGCGATCATCTGCTTTCTTTTCATTAAAGGCCATATCAATTAACTCGCGTTGGCCTTCTTAAAGCGGCCTAAAAGATTTTTTTCGTTTCATTAGAACTAGAAGTACCAAGTCCCTAGTAATATAAAAAAGGAAATGAACCCATGAATATGCATCATTTTTTTATAAATATATTGTTATTAGTTACCTTATAATATTAGATTTTCCAACTTTTAATGTCAACCTTGGTAAAAAATGACTTTTCTATGTCACCTTTCGTACACTACAATAAAAATAATATATTAAACAAAAATTTACCTAAGATTATTTATTGGTCCTTTTGAAAATTCATACCTTAACAATCGGTGTGATGAATTCCCTTTAATTATTAACGGATGGGAAAAAGTGTTCCATGAAATTGAGGATCAATCTTTTATATGACTTCCATCATGATCTTGATCCGTCATGATCATTGTGGAAAAACTTCATAATGATCTCGTCCAACCTCAGACAATCCGACAACAGCTAATTATTTTGCAGAATCACCCTCAGTAACTATTAAAATACAATCTTTAGCATTTCTACCGCCAGCATTGTTTGCATCATTCAACTTCGTGATACCTGTGATTCTATTTCAAAATACATTTGAAATCTAATCAGCCAAAATTTCATCAACAAAAAAAATTAAAGAAACTATACTTACTTACTCTTCTTTCCATCTGTCTTTTTTAATTCTTTATTGAGCCTTAAATTAACATCTTCCATTATATATAATCAACAATACCACACTTGTACTGTTATGAAAAAAATCATATAATTGATAAATTATCAAAGTTTTAAAGATGGTTTCTACAAAATAATATAAAACAATGGTGTAATAACCCACGATTTTTAAAGAATGCGTCACTTGGATTACCTTTTCCATTATTATAAATGGAAATCTTTCCTCAATGTCAGGTAAGAAATGCTAGTTAAAAATGTGATTGACGTTAGAATGATCAGCAGTGAAGTGCACTGACTATACCAAATATAGAAATGTAAATCTGTTCCTTAATTAAATTTATATAGTTACCCACGCACTTATGAATTTTTTCTTTGATACTTATGAAAAAATTAACCCAAAGTTGGAAAAGTTAAGTATTTAGAATACCAAAAATCCAAATCAACGATTGATCCGAATTATTGTTGTAGATGTATAAAGAATCAAGTATTTATCTGATTTATTCTATTTATTTATTGGTGTATTTTATAAAATTTTTATTAATTCATAATTTTTTATTATTCAAGGAAAATCTCAAGAGGTCTGATCCGTCTGATGCTGATGTCGATGCTATGAAGAATAAAATTCGAGAATTAGAAATGACCAATGATCGTTTTAAAGAAGAAATCCCGAAATTAATAATGCAAATTGTATCTAAGAAAGAAAAGGTATTTTGTATTTTATGTTTTTGTTGTTTCTTTTATACTAGATTTACATTTGAATAATTTATTAAACATATTTAAACGTAGGAGAATATCGAGGAACTAAAAAAAAATATAAAGAAATATTCGAATCAAATAATTTGTAATATTACAAAATATAATCTCAAACAGAGATTCTATTGATGATAATCCGAGAAACTCTTAAAGGTGGATCAAATCTACATCTAGCAGAGTTCTAATGAAAATTCATAGAATACGAACAACAATTAAAGAATTATCAACAAGAATCGATAATCTGAATGCGGAAACCAAAAACACACAGACAGCAGACGAGTACAACAAAATTAAACGACAACTAGACTTGAGAGTAAATGAAGTCGCGCTAACTAAATTAGAAGTAACCAGCAGCTTTTAACAAATCATAGGTGGCTTGATCCTAGAATATTTTTCTAATTATATCAATATTTATTGTTATCAGATAATTCATAAAGTAAATCTCGAATTGTTGAATGTGATGAAATTATTGAAAATCCTAAGAAACAATGCCAAACCGCTTTAAATTCATGTCAAAGAATTAAATGAATATCAGAAGCTAAGATAGAAGAGATTAAGGTAAATAATAAACGACTTGAAAAAAAAGACAGAAAGGAGCGAATATTAATCTTATTCATGCAGAAACAGTAACTAAAGAAAAAGATGAACTAGTTACCTTGTAATGAATATGCAAGAAAATGTTCAACATATGCTCCTAGAAAAAGTAAGTTTTGATATCATCAAATCTTCATTTAATTATGAAATTTTCTAAAATTTCCCTTTTTTTTACGAAGAACAAATTGAAGAATATCTGTTAATATCAACAACGAAATTGATAATGAAATTCACAAGCTGCGGAATCCATGATGGACGAACAAGTTCAATTGAAGGTATATATATATAAATAATTAAGTTTAAAACTATGTATATATTCACCAAATCTTGTATCGTATCATCTTTAAAGAATTCACTAAATCGATTTCAAGCTGAGTTAGAAAAAAAGAGAGGAAATTGCGAAAATTGGGACAACTATTAAAACAAAAACAGTATCTGAGGCACAATTGGAAATATCCAAGATCACTCACGAACTTGGGAAGGTCCAAAAAGATACACGAAATGCTATTACGCAAAGGAAGATAAGCACAAATGGATTTTAGATCAAAACAGTATGTATATTAATGTTTCTTAGTATAATGCTTTTCATTTACATTTTATTATAACTGTATTAACTGTATTATTGCTTAATAAATTGTACCTTTTTGGAAAACCAAATACTCCTTATGATTTTATAAATCAAATCCGGATAAATGCAGAGTGATGTTATGGGAGCTTGAAATGAGGCGTGGAGATTTGCGTAAAAAATTCAATCCTAAAGTTATGAGCATAATTGATAGGTTTGTATTCTGCTATAATTGATGTAATTGATGCAACCATTGATTTAATATTATAAATTATTATTAACTAATTTTCCTCCTTTTTTTCAGCGTGGAAGAGAAAGAAACGTCTATAAAGCAGACGGATGTTAAGTAAAATTAGTAAAAAAATCGAAGAAAGCAGAAGATTTGGGAACATGTTAACACGTAAGAAAATTATGAAGAACTATGAATAAAAATAGAAAAGAATTCATTAAAAAAAAACGTTTATTTAAATTTTTTTTTTAGTCAGGTACCTTTATGAATCATGATGTAAATGAAATTACAATAACAGATTTCTAAATAAAGAGTTAATCTTATTCAGTCGAGCTGACAATATACGTTCGATTCCTAATGTTCTTGATGGACTAAAACCCGGTCAAAGAAATAGAACAGGCGGCATATATCATAATGGTGATGCAGCTCTTCAGCAGACAATCATTGCAATGGCCTATGATTTTGTCGGGTCAAATAATATCAATGTCCTTCATAGCGAAGGACAATTCGGTACAAGAGCTCAAGGATGAAAAGATGTAGCTAGTGCTCGTTATAAATCCTCGCATTGACCCGAAATATATTTCACCTTCAAGATGATGCATTGCTTACTTATTGTAATGATGACGGTCAGTTGGTGGAACCAGAATGGTATTTGCCAATTCTACCTATGATCCTTGTCAATGGTTCAGAGGTAATTGGAACTGGTGAGTATTGATACTGTATTGATATACATTCATTATATTTAATTTAATATTTTAAAAAATGTTAATTTATTTTTATGATTATTAGGCTGGAGTTCATTTATTCCAAATTACAACCCTCGTGATATCGTTAACAATTTAAAACGGCTAATTAACGACGAAGAGCCTATTCATATGCACCCTTGGTATCGCGGTTTTCAGGTAACATTAGTTTTTAGCAAATCTACTAATTTATAATTTTTACATAATTATATTTGATATATCAATTATAGGGAGATATTGAGCAGATTAGTATGGAAAATATAAAGTCTGCGGTAAAATCCGTCAAGTCGATGAATCTATTTGAATTACCGAATTACCAATTCGTGTATGGACACAAAATTATAAAGAGCAACTTGAACAATGGATAGCTGGAATCGAAAAAGTAGCCAGCTGGATTCAAGTACGTGTATATATATTTTTTCATGTAATTGATCTTAAATAAAGAATATTAAACTTTTCCTTTAAATATAATAATAACAGTAGGAATATAAAGAGAACCATACTACAACAATTGTCGACTTCACTGTTAAATTATCTGAAGGAAAATTGCGAGAAGCTTTAGAAGAGGGTCTCGAAAAGAACTTCAAAATGAGCACAACCATTCACACAATTAATATGGTGTGTTTTGATGGTAGTGGCCGCATTAAAAAATATAATTAACCCAAGAAATTCTCAAGGAATTCTATGATTACCGACTTGAATACTATCATAAAAGAAAGGTTTTTATATGATACTAATTGTTATTATTATTATTTATAAAAAATTAAATTAATTTATGTTCTTTATCTCAACTTAGGATCACATGATAAAGATACTTGAATTCGAAGTCAGAAGGCTTAGGAATAAAGCTAAATTTATTCAAATGAAGATTAATCGGGAACTCGAATTTGAAGGTCTTTCGAGAGCGACATTACTTTACATTATGATAATAATACAATATTTTATCAAATTTGAGAAAAAAGACTTCGAGAAATTTGCAGATGATAAAGATGTTTATGATGGCGAGCATTTCAATAATTATCATGGTTTAAGACAAAAGAAGTATAAGACAAAAGAAGTTTTTCAAGTTGTACAATCATCATCTAATTCGGAATCACTTGAATCACTTGATCAAAGGAATGCAAAGAAACTTGATTATCAGAATGAAGACAAAGATGACGCAATGGTCTCGGTCCTGTTGACGATAAAAATAAGAAACGAAGAACAAAAACGACTACAAATTTCGAAGAACCAGAAGTCATATCACCGCAAAAACGTATTAGAAAGAAGTATACGGCTTCAGAAATATCATCTCTGAAAACAAAAGAGAAGCCAGACTCCGAAATCAATCGTGGCCGAGGAACACGAGGAAAACGTAAGATCGTCGATTTTGATGTTGAATTTGTGGAGCCTAATAAGGTCTCTGGGAAACCTAAAAAACGTCCACGAAGAGCTGGTGTGAAGGTTAAAAGCTTTGTCAAAATATTTTCACGTTGATATTATTCATTGATTCAAAATGTTAAATTTTAATTATTGATCACTAATTTACAAATTTGGAATAATGACGATGGTAATTTAAAAACATTAGAATTAATCTTACATGTATATTTATATATATCTCCATGTTGGGTTCGTTCAATAGGGATTTTTCAGTGTAGAGTGATTTTTTATGTGATGCAGTTTATGAAAAAAACGTTATTGTAGTGATACACGTGATTGAACACGTATAGTACATGTGCACATATATATCAGTTAAAAATTGGTTACAACATTTTTTTCTAAAGTTACCGAACAATTTCCTTTCGCGTTATTGCAAAATTGGGGAAATTGTGAGTATGAAGAAGAAACCTATGAAATGTAATTAACTTGTTCTTTTTATTTTGATTCTTTATATTATGTTATCCATTTTTTTTATTTTGTATTCTAATTCACTTTTTTTTTGTAGTTCAAGCGTCTGACCTAACAAAATTTTTACTTCAATTAACGTGAAGGAGTAGTTGAAAGTAAAGAGTAATTGTAGAACGTGTGAAGGAGAG
Source organism: Glomus cerebriforme (assembly GCA_003550305.1). NCBI lineage: Eukaryota > Fungi > Glomeromycota > Glomeromycetes > Glomerales > Glomeraceae > Glomus > Glomus cerebriforme. The sequence goes on along the minus strand of QKYT01000183.1, from coordinate 64,677 downwards.
TAGTTAAAAATGAGTTGTTGGCAAGGAAGAAGTAGAAGAAGCCGAAAAAGTTTGTTCAAGTGATAAAGAACGCGTTTGAAGATACTACGGTCAAAAGTCGCAAATTAAATTATGTATAAGTATACTTTAATTCTTAAAATAATTTTAAAACTTCATTTATGATGTGTGAATGTATGAATGAATGCAATTCAAACAAAATTAAAAAGTAAATAGATTAGTCAAAGATTATATGTTCTTATGTGTACTCTTGTTCAGTTTAATGAATTCATATTAAGCGATTTACCTTATAAAATTATTTAATGAAATTTAATTTTAACAAAATATTAATTTAAAGTATCATTTATTATAAAATAAAGAATCGAAGGTTTAGACTTTGAAAAATAGGTTCATCCTGTATAATGTACATTTTTTTTAATACTAGTTATTCAATAAATGCAGAAAATTTTTAATTTTTCAAAAAATGATGACTTTCATGTTCAACAGTTCCCAACTACTCCAATTAAATCTCTTACGTTCAACTACTTCTTCACGTTCAACTATTTCCAACTACGCTTCCAACTACTACTTCATATTCACCTTCAACTACTCCCTACACCTTCAACTAAACCTTCACCTTCACTTTCAACTAATCCATTTTCAACCATTGCTTCGCTTTTAATTTAACTTCTTCTTTATCTTCAATACTTCAATTTCAATTTCATTTTTACTTCCATCTCATGCCTTCATACTCAACTTAAGATTTACTAATATTTGATAGGTTTTCCTTATTAAGTTTGTTCCTATTCTCAATTTCCTTTTCTTTCTTTTTGATCCAATATAAAAGTTGATTTAACTCATCTTCACAGTCCATTTTAAGAGCCATATTTCGAATCGCTTTTTGTATAAAAAAATGGAAATTAGAAAATTCATAATCAAATTGAACCATTGTGCAATCTCAGGTTTTCCCTTGAATACTGTTTTCTGCATAAATACCATAAGATCAATGTTCGTTCCTTTCTGCATCTTTTTTTTTCAAGTCGTTTATTACCTTAAAATAAATTTAATTTGAATTCTCGATTATTTTAAATTCATTCATGCCATTATCAATTCTTTGGATGAATCTAATGCAGTTTTCTGTTTTTCCTCCTGCTCAACAATTTGAGATTTGATATTCTATTATCAATTAGTAAATAGATGATATTATTAGAAAAATAATTGAAAGTCCTCCAAGCCAAAGAATAAAAGAAAATCTAAAAAAAAATCGGATCGAAGGCAATAATCACCTTGCTATGTCATATGAATTTTAGATAGTTACCCAATTACATCTATGACTTATATTATTTCGTATCCTAATATCTGCAACCCTAATATTAGTCCTCTGCGTCGACTTGAGTTTGTTCACTTGAAAGATTCAAAACTTCCAATTTGTACTTTTGTCTTTGAAAAATGAAAAGCAGTTAGTTAAAAAAAAAAAAATTATGCATGCATATTGTGACAATAATGCTAAATAAAGAGTATTGTTAAATCTCATATTAGTAGATATAAATATTTGTCAAAAAATTTTAACTAACTTTGAGATTTAAATTTGTTTGAACTCGCATAATTTCAAAATTGATATAATACATTGCGGTCAATAAACTAATAAGGATAAATTCCCGTATCTCTAATAGAATTGCATTGCATTCATCTCTACAATTTTGTACACCCTAAGGATCTGATAACAGCCAGTTGTTTGATTACACTATCAACCAACTTCTAGAATTATCCTTGAATTATCTTATTAGTCTTGAAAAATTCTATCTTGATGACAATCGGTATGATGAATTCCAAGAAAATTTTCGTTCTTAATAAGAGAGAAAGAAATGTTCATAATTAATATTAATCCTTTCATCTCTGCCATTTCCTATAAAGCGCAATTCATCTGTTGATTCATATTCCTTTCCTTATTTCATTTACTTGATATGCCAGATCTCTGCCATCTATGAAGCAACCCTAATTTCATTCTTGAAATTTTTCTTAAAGCACGTATACAAAATTTTTCTTTGGCCAGGTTTTAACTTTTAAGAATCGACCATTCACTGCACTCGGCTAAATAAGATTTTAAAATACTTTGCTGTTGCTGTAATCTCATTTTGCAACATGGCTAAAAAGAAAAAAAAATTTTTTTTTTACTGATTTTTAATTCCTATTTTCTATTCATACAACAAATACGTACTTATCAATCTGATCATCTGCTTTTCTTTTTATTAAAGGCCATATCAATCAATTCGCGTTCACTTCCTTCAATTAGTTTAAAAGGTTTTTTTTTTATATTGGTTTGAGCTTTTGAAGAATTAGAACTAGAAGTACCAAAAATAGCCTAAGGCGCCTCCTAAGTCCTAAAATTGTTTTTTTTTAAAAAAAATTTGCTCGTTATACCTAATACGAAACATATTAGAGTATATTGAAGTATATTGGATTTCCGTTGGGCCTTGTAATTGCATTAAACTCGAGACACATAAGAACGATTCACTCGATTCTCGATTTTTTTTTTTTTTGTCTTCAAAAAGCTTCAAAAAGACTAACTTGACTAACATATACAGTAAATACATGCGGGTTAAGCTTGAGAAGGGTTAAATCCTGATTCTTAAAGTCAAATTTAGCGAGAAACATATAAGAAGATTGATTAAAGAACTATATCGAGTACAGAATAATTGGCTGAAATAAATTGATCAGCGATCAAGTGATCTATATATTATTCTGATTTTGATAGATTCTCATTATGAAATTATGAAATTATTGATGTTCTCTTCTGTTTTTGCTGTTAAACCTTCTATTGAATATGAATGGGAAAAATAATTTATTTTAATCATTTATTTTTATATTGTTATTTTCATAAATTAATTTTTTTTCATTGTAGATGTAATTATATAAAGACATTGAACAATAAAAAATAAAAATTTAAATATTCGTTAATGCAAATTTGTTTGACGAAAATTATGTAACATATATGTGAAAATAATAATAAAATTAAAAAAAAGTCATATATAGTATCTATATTGTTTTTAAACATGTAATTCAAGAGAAAAAAAACATGATTTCTAAGAAATAATTCTAAGAGTGATAATGATTGGAATTTTGTTGTATAGGAAGGTTATCACCATAAACATTACCCATAAAAGTAACGCAGTGATAACCTATGATAGTTTTTAGATGACTTGATTGAGATTGAATTATACTGGAAGAGCATCTCTCTCGATCAACGTTATTTAAACCCAATGACCAACCTCCCTTAATCATCTGAACATCTAAAGCTGCAATTTCTTAACTAAACTATAAAAAGATGTTTAAGATGTTTAATTATTATCTGATTTTTAAAACAATTTTTTCTGAAACCAATTTGGATTTCATCTTACCGGTTAATATACTTCTGTATATACCACTAACTCCAAAAACATCATGCATCATCAAAATCAAGTAAATGCTTTAATTTAACAGCAAGATTACACGATGCACCACCATCAATTATCCACTTCCTTGTATGCATACTAATCCTGCTATAACCCGTAATGGCGTAATCTATCATTATCCCGCTAATTACTAATAGTAAATGTAAATCAAAACCAAACCGTAACATAATATACTTTGATCATGCCTTTAATGTTAGTGTAGCTGGACCTGATGCTATTATGCACTCCGCAAAATCCGTTCCGCTAATTGAGATATCATAAAGCAATACGTCATACAAAAGAAGGTATGTTTGTTTATCAGCAGATCCATGTAATCCAGTATCCACGACTTTAGTATCGATTGAACCATTTCATCTTTAACTAATTTCTTCCTCAATGCGAACGAGATGTTCATGAATAAAAAAATTAAGACCAGCAGATATTGCCTACAATGTCTCCCCGCTCCCCAACAAAGTACTCCCATTGATTATATTCTTAATTATATAAATACCAATACCTCTCATTTTTCATTCAATATTCCATATTATCTTATAAATTTCAATAATTTTGTCACACATATCTTCAATACGCCAAGATACGAATATAGATTTAAAAATGCTACAGTAGCAATGAAACCACCTTTGCTCTTTTAGCTTGTATAACTTGAACTTTCGAAAACGCATATCCTACGTTACCAATAAACCCACTTCTGTGCTAAATGTGAGAGAGAACCTAACAATAAACCACTAAAGATAAAATCAGTATATATGTATTATAATAAAAAAAAATTATAAATAGCAATCATTGTTAGGATTCTTTACCTATACAGAAATTACAGTAATCCAAAGGGTACAAAAGCCAACATCCATACTATATCTCCTGGATAATGTTTATTTTTTACTAACGTAAATTCATAGTGGTGGATTGGTGGACATTTTTCATAATTTGTGGGGATCGAAAAATAGAAATTAAAGAGTATAAAATTTGTAAAATTAATTATAGTATTAATGAAAATGTAGAAATCAATAGGAATATTTTAAAATGAATTAAACAATATTAGAGCTTTATAATGAATGGAACAATTTCGAACGAAACGATCAATAGAAATTCGAGACTAAATAAGCGAATTACCGACCTCTCAAAAAACCAATGACAATCAAGTAATCGATACTCACGTTACATGATTACACAAGGAGTGGACATCAACATCTAGTGACAAATAAACCACGTGACTATCATGACAAATATGCGTACCCATAAAATTTAAATTCATCATCTTGTTAGAAAATCTAACTTTAGGAGGTATAGCTAATTGAACATATTTTGTTTGCTAACAACCAAAGAATTATCTATCTGGTCACATGAATACTTTTTCGCCTATTGATAATTATATTTGAAATTGTTGCTAAAAACTTTTTACGAATTAGAGTTAAATCATTTATATTATGCAAAATCAGAATTAATTTCAAATGATCGTGAATTGGAGATATATTAAATTAGGTATTATTAAAATTTTGTAATTATAGTTAAATAAAATTTATTAAATTCTTGATTAATTCGTTAAATATTAAATAAGGAATTAAATGATTATTACTAACATAATTTTTATAAAAACGTATACATCACATCATCAAATTATGGTTATTATTAGACTTTATGGAATAACTCAAGATCCAGACACAAAAAATGCAAGATCATGGAAGTTTACGAAATTATTTAGATAAATATTATGAGTATTTAAGTTGGAAAGATTAGATTAAAAATATATATTATATTGCATCTGGTCGTTAGTATATTCATGTAAATGAACTAATTCATCGAGATTTACATATTGGTAATGTTGTAGCCCAAACGTAACCATGTTCCGAATCTGACTTGGGATATCCCAAATCAAACTTGGGACAATCCTATGTCCGAAATTTAACCATATCCCAAACAAAACTAGTAAATTTTAAATGTTTAAGACGTCTCAAACTACCATTTAAGACTGGGTTAGTTTGGGACATGGTCAAGTTTCGGATATAAGGTTTTCCCAAGTTTGATTTGGGACATGGTAGTGTTTGGGCTACAACAGTAATATATTGGATTATGTTATATTGCTCCTGAAATTTAAGATATACTAAAGAAACTGATATTTACTTCTTTATCATTATTTAAGTCATGATAAAAACAATTTATTAAAAATTATTACATAAAGACGATTGATATTCTCAATATTCTATATATATAACAATAACAACATTTAAAATGATGTCTTGATTTTAAAAAAAATTATATTAAATAAAATAAATGAGATGCATCTTTATAAGAATTCATTGAATAAATTAAGTCTTTGTTATAAATAACAAAGAAAACGATGGCAAGTTTGCATTTTTATTTATATTAGACGTAAAAATATAATTTATTTCTTTTTAAAAAAAACAATAATGAAATTTAATTGAATGATGTTTTAATAAAAAAAGTTGTAAAAATAAATTTTGTCTTGGAGAGATCTAGATTTAAAGAACTTAGATAATCATTTTCGAATTACTATTTTCCAACGCTTAAATTATTAAAAAAAGATAAAAGTTTGGCGAGAACTTTGCAACGTGTGCAAATATTTTATTGCTAGCATAGAATTATAATACTTTACTGTATAATCCTATTACAGAAAAAAACAATGGATCAAATTTATTTTAGAAAAACAAATTTAATAAGTTCCTATTGCTAATCTATTTATTAAAAATTCGTTACGCGCAATTTCTTGTTTAGGCAAGTGTAAAACATTGCAGGAACAATATAATGCATTCGGTCTGAACCTAATCACAGATCGTCAATCGTCGTAACAAGACTTTTTTAAATAAAATTTAATTTGCAACTTACTTTTACAATTAATTTATTAATCTAAAATGTTTTTTTTCGCACAATTTGCTCTCTCTCGCTTTCACTAGTAATCAATTTAATAGTAGTTGATTAAATTTATTTGTCACATTTTTGTTGCACAATGTAGGGGTAATTGATCTGCAAGGCCCGAAATACGCAATGCAGAGGCTCAAAAAATTTTACTACATTTTTTCAGAACCGGAATTACGGTAATGTCAGTCAGTTACTAAAATAAGTAATAAAATTATCCAAAACAGGAAAAATTTACATGATTTTTTTAGTTCGGGCCGGGGGCGTCGGGGACCTGTTCTGCAGTATTACCGTACACAAATAAATATTGTTGGGTTGAATCTTGTTAATAATTTTCTATTTTTGAATTCTTTTCCCATTAATTTACAAATGTCTTATGAAACGCAAGCATATTATAAAAAATTTGATAAAATGAATATAAAAGAAATAGAACCTACAATTCAAAATATTAATGAAATCATACTTGAAGAGGATTTAAGTATTGTTATTGATGAACTAGTTGATCTTTCTTTTAAGGAAGCAAATAAAGGAAAAATTGAAAATGAAAGGAAACAATATATTTTTGATTATATTAATAATCACAAAATAAATTTACAAGAAATCTTTAGCTGGCTTTTAAATAATCAAAATTTGTCTAATTCTCTTTATTTACTTGGATATTTCAATTATTTTGGAATTGCAATTGACGCTAATAAACAAAAGGCAATTGAATTTTATCAAAAAGCAGCGGAATTAGACAATTGTGTAGCACAATTTGATCTTTCTTATTTGTATATGTTTAGAAATGATATTGAAACGGATTTTAATAAAGCTTTTGAATTATCTAAAAAAGTGGCAGATGGAGGACATTCAGGTGGAATAAATATGCTAGGATATTGTTATGAACATGGAATAGGAACTGTTGCTAATGGGCAAATGGCATTTAAATTATATCAAAAGGCAGCAGATTTGGGAAATTCACAAGGAATAAATAATTTAGGATGTTGTTATGAAACAGGAATTGGAACTGATATTAATATGTCAAAGGCATTTGAATTATATCAAAAGTCAGCAGATTTAGGAGATTCATATGGAATAGATAGCCTAGGATATTGTTATAGTAATGGAATTGGAACTAGTGTCAATATACAAAAGGCATTTGAATTGTATCAAAAAGCAGCAAATATGGGAAATGATTTGGCCCAATATAATCTTGCTTTGATGTATGAATATGAAAATGAAAATTTTGGACAAGCATTTTATTGGTATAAGAAATCTGCTGAACAAGGAAATAAGGATGCTAAAATTGTTTTGATAGACCACTTATATACCCTACCCTATAAAAATATTTCTGGAAACAACTCCGGTAAATGATCGTTTTATTCCAAAAAAACTCAGAAATGTGATCATTTTTCTGAAACATTTTTTATAGGGCTAAGAATATATTAGATTTTTTTTGTAATTACTTTTAGGTTTTGGAATATTGAAAATTTGAAATTTATGTAAGGTAATTTGCTTAATAAATCCTTTAGTATAATCATGCATTTATGATGTCCCAAATATGCATATATTAATATTACGTATTTGTAATATTTTTGATTTGGCGTAATTTTTTCTTAATAAACATAAAAGTGTTACCAAATTTATTTCAAGTTACCACCGATCACTTGTGTTTAACTGTTTATCATATTTTCGATATACATTTGTTTTTTGTGATTGTGACACTATAAATTTTTACTTCTACAAAAGATGAATTATAAACGATAAATTTACCTCGTGAAAGAAACCCCTTTCTTGAAAAAATTCCTTCAATTAAAACCGAAAATTGTTTATTTGTTAATAAACTTTTGTACATAATATTTACGTTCAAGAAATATTGAACAACTAAGATCTTTGTTTAAAAATGTTCCTTTGTTGTTAAAATTTTTATATAAATGCTCTATTATAAAGTATTTAATTTTTAAATTAGAAATCATCCAATCCATACATTTCCGGGGCTGATATTTGTCTTTCAAACAGGATTAATCATTTTTTTATGGGCTAGCACCAAGAGATATATCATTATTGTCACATGAAAGTAATTCTGGGATAAATAGTAAATGCTAAATATAGGTTATCTTAATGAACAAAGACGTTATTTCAATAAATTATTCCACTTGCATCTAGTTAGTTCCAAATACCCGAAGGCCAATCAAGTCAGTCCGGAGCAGAGATCATCAGCTCAGAACAAATGTTTTTGAAATTCATATGATAAAACATTTTTACTTTTAGATTATCTGGCCGAATTTCATGAAATCCTTACATTCAATTAAACAAATTTCATCAAATATTGGAAATATTATTAATCATTTATATTAATATTTTCAAATTCTTCATATTGAAATCAAGGATTTGAATCAGTGAATCGTACTAAATTTATGACACGTGACTAGTTTTTATGATTTTCCATTCCCGAAAAAAAGCTTTTTTTTTTTTTAATTTTTTTTTTCTCTAAAAACTTTAGTTGAAAAAATTCACTATGTCAGCTATCTGTAAAGAATTAATTTATGCTGCAATTAATAGAGCAATTGCATTAATAGATTATAATATTTATGATGATATACATAAACAACATGAATTTAAAAAAGCAATTCTCTTATACCAGAAAAGATAATTGAATGGAACCCATATAATCATTTACAATATATTAAATATTTAACAAAAGGTGGATGTTCTGAAATTTATACAGTAATTTGGATTGATGGAAATGGGATTCTAAAGAAAAAGGATTAAAAAGATTTGGAAGACAAAATGTACTAAAAAGTTTAGAAAATGTTGAAAACGAAATAAAAGATGGTTTGAAGAGGTTTGTAATCTAAAATATTAAATTATCTTAATATATATTCAAATATTTTTTATTGAAAATTCGAAAGAATTTTATTTATATAAGTTAAATCACATTTTATTATATGCAATAAACATGTAGGGATTTGTACGATGTTTTGGTTAACACAAAATCCATCAAATGGAAATCATATGCTTGTAATTAATATAATGAAGAGATTATTTACAACAAAATCATCTTACATGGAAAAAAAAGAATTCAAATTGTTTATGATATAATCGATGCACTTATTATTATTCATAAAGAAAAATGTAATTCATAGAGATTTGCATCCTGGAAATATATTATTTCACCAAATTGGTTCAAAGATTTTTATTAGTGATCTTGGATTTTGTGGTCCCGTAGACAAATCAACAAACAGTATACTGTATATGGAAATCTTCCTTAGATAGCGCCTGAGGTTATTGCTGGAAAGCAAACTACTTTTGCATCTGATATTTATAGTATTGTTAGTATTGTAATGTTTATGTGGGAAATTTCATCTGGACAACCACGCACCATTTATGAATTACGAACATGATTATTATCTTGCAATGAATATAATTAATGATATAAGACCAAGAATAATATCAAGGATATGAAAGTTTAATGAAACAATGTTGAGATTCCATTAAAAAGACCTGATATTATTACACTTCAGAAAAAAAAGATAAGAGAAATGAATAGATTATATCAAAATATGCCAAATGAATCTGAAGCAAATAATAATTTAGAAATGAATAAACCATATTTTTTTTTAATTTAAATGATAACAGAAGAACAAGAAGGTATAAATTAAATAATTTTATTTGAAATTATTGTATTTATAATTAATTGATTAATCACAATAATTTTTTTAGCATTTCACAGCAAATTATATGATGAATTTTACATCCCTAATATTAGTAAACATTTATTGAATTTAATATTAAATTTTTATTTATTATTTGATTGATTTTTGTTTTTTTTTAGTTATTGATTTTGATAAATCAAATAATCAAAAGAAGACAGTATATCAAAAAAGGGAGTGATAATTTTGAAGGTAAATTTAATTTATATTTAAAATAATTGAATGAATGAATTTTAATTTTATATCTCAAAATATTTTTAATTAAAAGTGATAGATTAACCAAAAACTACAAATAAAAAATTGCAAGTATAATAATTAATATATCAATTTCAATTATGAGAGTTTTCTCAAATGTTGATTTATTTATACTCAAAATGATTATAATGATGTACTAGGAACAATGCATCATACTTATATTGATGAAGGTATGTAAATAATTTTATTTCAACTTTTTATAGCAGAATAAGCAGATAATTATAATGCTATTTTTGTTTAATTTTACAGACAAAGAAGATGTACACAATAATTCTAATCTTCATTTGGAAGAGCAAAATGATTTGGAAATTCCTGAAGGTGAAGAATTTTTTTTTAAAATGACAGAACATTTTAAATTTTATTCGATCTTAAAATTAAATTACTGAAACTTTTTTTTATTATTTTTTTTAGACATTTAATGATAAATTTTTTATTGGATTAAATTAAAGAATATTATATTTGATTTATTATTTTTGAATTATTTTAAACATTAAGATTTATATAATAGTAAGATGTCTTATTTGATACAAATTGATATCTGACATATATCTCAGAAAGTATATCTGTCCTGAAGTTGATATTTCTGTTTTTGCTAAGTATGATAAAAATGATTTTACTAATGATAATATAAAAAATAGAAAATGGAGAGAAATGAAATCATTAGAGCATCCAATCATCTGCAATCATATGGTACTGCTTGGAATTAAAAAAATTTCTGCAAAAAAAAAAAATTTATAATTGGATGATGAAATTTCAAAAACTGTTTAATACAGTATATATTTTTAGCTGAATTAGGAAATCCAGTTAATATAAAACCCTTTCAAAATAATTTTACTTTGTATAATTTATATTTCTATTTTAATAAAATTGATATCTTATGGTAAAAAAAAACTATGGTAATTGAAGTAGCACAAAAATTTAATATAATGATTATTTTATGTCAGATAAATAATATAATATATTAGAGGAATGAATATTTATTAGATTTTATTATTAAAAAAGTGGAAAGCTATCTCTGTTTTTATAGATAATTTACTCTGCACAGAATGATGACTCTTGATCAAAACTAATAATGTAACTGACAACCTGAAAAATTTGGCAATGTATCTATAATTAACTGAAAATTTTTATTTAAGATGCACTTTAGATTGTATTACCATCTTTTCCATTTGATTTCTTTTGTGGACCCTTGTTGATTTGATAAATTACTATGAGTTTCAATATTTGTAATTCATGATTCATCATATTATCAGTTAGATCTGATAAAAATTGGGCATTTGTTGCTCTTGTTGACTTGATGAATTATCATATGTGTCAGATTGTTAAAGATTCATAATTCATAATTGAAATCATCATATTGTTATCAGTTGGATATGTTAAGCCTGTTGGAAACTAAGCATTTGTTGCTTTTGTTGATTTGATGAATTACCATATATCATATTATTATCAGTTAAATCTGTGGAGCTTGTTGTAAACTGAGCATTTGTTGCTCTTGTTGATTTGATGAGTTTCAGATTGTTTGAAAATTCATAATTCATCATAAGTCTATTGATAACTTGGCAACTTGGGCATTTGCTTTTGTTGATTTGATGAGTTTACTATATGTTGTAGAAACTGAGCATTTGTTGCTCTTGTTGATTTGATGAATTACTATTACCATAGTTTTATATAGTTAAAAATTCATCATATTAGTATTGTCCCTTGTTGATTAAATGAATTACCATAAATTTCAGGTGGTTGAAAATTCATATTGTCTTTGTTTATAAAAAAGATGAATTTAAATTACAAATATTTTCTGAAATAAATTAAATTATGTTTGTAATTGAATTTGTTATTTTTGATTTTTTTAAAAAATAAAATTTGCTATTATTGTTAAGTATTATTGAATAATCCTTAAAACATTTCTCTCATTAGTTGTATCTAAATAAATAAAATGTCAAATGAAAAATAAATCTTTAATCTATGAAATCTTGTTTCTATAAGTAATCATATTATCTATTTTATGTAGTGTTTATTATTAATATGTCAATAGCAATATATAATTTCAGTAGTTTAATAAATGTTTAAGATATTGTTTCTTCTGATTACTGTTCTTGAATAATAGTAATAATATATTCATTACTAGCATTACTAGTAAGTAATTGATTGGTATAATGTCTTGCCATTCAACAAATATGTTCTGTGCACGTGGATGACAGTAAATTGCAATAGATCTATTGATTCTTTTAAATTATCTGAGAAAAAATTTTCATTTTATTTTGAAACGCGATAAGTTCAATACACAGAATTTCTAAATTTAGGAACAAAAGGATGATTAAGTGCAAACAAGTTTTTGGTCAAAAAAAGAAAGGCATAGACATTCCCAAAAATCAGCCCACATGCATTAATGTTTTTTTAATAAAGAAATTTTTCTGACGGGTAATGTATTATACTTTTTATGATAAACCGATTTACATAATAATAGACTAGCTCATTATCACAGCCCTTTTTTGACAATGTGGCACAGTTAAAAACAATATATATTTTATTTTATAAATCAAAAATTGTGGAGAACCCATATTAATATTCAAGTGATAAATTAATTAAATTATGTCACATATTCATTCATTATTAAAGGAGGCATTGCCAAAAACTAAAAAAAAAATTAAAAAATTATCATTTACCAATTTCTGACCAAATTATCATTCACATGAATTATTTAAAATTTATAGAATTTAATTTTTTTTTTGGAGGTGAAAAGCTAGATACAAATTATTAATTCACGAGATTGTAAACTTTTAAGGTATATAAAAAAATTTTTTGCCGTGTCGTCTAATGTGATTTAACGTCATAATATCACATATGGATGTGAGTCCGAGTAACATTATTTATTAACAAATTTTATTTGTCAATTTACGCGACCGGAAACTGAAAACCGTCACATGATCTTCATATTCGGTTTTCGCTCCGGACAATTAGTAATGTTTGTAATCATGATTCTAAAGTCATAATGTAACATGAAATAAAAATTTAATTTACTTTATTAATAGTAATCATAGAATTACAAATATTCTAACTGTGGCTAATCATATATATAACATCTTTTAAACTCTGATTACTATTATTATTATTTTTGTATTTTACTTTAAATAATACACCCTTGACGGCTTAAACCATTCTACTATTATTTTATCTTTTATTAAGTTATTTTTTAAAAAAAAAATCTCCAATTCACGACAAGTTAAAAGTTTAACAATGGAATCAAATAACTATTCATATTAACTTCAACATATTTTTTAACTATTCCCTTTTTTTCATATTCTTTTATTAAATTATTAAATTCGATAGACTTATTCCAGTACCAAGCCCAAGCCCAAGACCAATGATTGGTTTGTAAAAACATAGGATACATAGGATTTCTACATTTCCAATTATCAAAAAACAAGTTTAATTGCTCAAATTCAGGTATATTTTCAAAGCCAAATTTAAATTTAAATAAACCCGTTGGTGAAAATTTAGCTAAGATTTCNAATAAATCATCCCAATTATGAATACTTTCAACGCCCCATCCATTACTATTATTATGAAAGTATAATACATCTAAATTTTGACAATTAATTAATAAGTTTTTTAATTCTGAAAATTCATCACTTTGAATAAATAATTTGAGGTATTTAAGTTCTGGACAATTTTGATATATAATCTGAATNATCCTTTTATTCCTTATTNCATCATTATGTGTTAAATTATCAATTTTTATTTCAGTAAGACATCCGCTTGTATTTTTAATTAAACTTGCTAAAATTCTTACTGGAACATATCTGACTCTTAAAATTTGTAAGAAAGGTAGNGATGTTGTCATTTCATTCTTGATTTCGGTAATAAGTTCCAATTCTTTAATTCGTTTGTACGTTTCACATAATGTAGCTAAAACATCCTCATTATTACAACTAAAAAATTTAAGTTCTGAAAAGCAGTGTTTGGCTCCAAGAATAAGATCCAATTGTTTAAATCGATGAGGAATACAAAGATGTGTAAATTTTGTATTAATATCAATAAAATGATTCAATAATTCATTCTTAAGTATTAAGATACCAGAATTTTCTTCGACTTTAAAATTTATTAACCTTTCGATTTCTTTTAAATCTAAATGTCTACAAAAACTAATATAGTTAAATAAAGGTCTTTGGTATGAAATTATCNCACCATGACTATTTAAATTATCTTTTGATTTATCTGATAAATGTGAAATGATTACGTTTATTAATGATTCTTCCTTTCCTACATTTAAGAATTTCCAAGGACAATTCCATAAAATTGGAACTACCATCTCACAACAGGTTTTATTAACTAAAAGGCATGAATAAAGGGTAGGTCCATAGTCTTGAAGTTCTTTAAANATCAAATAAAGAATATCCTCATTTAACATTGACATTTTTTTTTTAAAAAAATTTTAATAAAAAAATGGTTTTAAGAAAAAAGAAAAGGTTCCTTTAAATAAGGTTTTTTTTGTACGATATTATATTGTTACAAATGTTGTGACATGTTATACAGTTATACAGTGGATCATCCGTTCACGTAACATTTATTACTAAATACTATGTCAACAAAATAGAAATTTTTTTTAAAGTTCACTTGGCAAAATTAAATTCAACAATCATAATAGCACTTGTGTATATTAATTAATAGTTATTGATATGGAAGNGATGAATATATATTATGAATCCGAATACTTTTGAATCAAAAAAAAAATTTCGATTATTATTACGCTGTACAGTATCTATAATTTTGAAAATCCTGTCTAACCTCGGCAATATTATTTAAAGTGGGCTTAGGTTAAAAGTCAAGCCAGGCTTAATTAAGAAAATCTTAAATTTCAAGCATTTTAAAAACGGCGATAAATTATTAATAAAACCAGCGAATTAAAAAAGGTGATGATAAACAATAAAATAAAATGGTCACATTTTGAATCATTAGCAGTTGCAAGATGGCTGTGCCTAATCTTTTTTTTTTTTAGGCAAGGCAGCACAGTTTTAAAATTGGTTTTTGGGTACTTTTTATGTATCACATTAATTTGTGCCAATAAAAATAAAAATAAAAATAATTAGAAAATAAAAATTCCAAATAAAATATTACAAAATAAATTATAGATAAATAATGATTATTTATCTATAATATATTTTATCATTCCATTTCATGAAAGTAATACGTCAATACCAGACATAATTTCCAATAAAATATATTAAATATAAGGTATGGTATCCATACATTTCACCGAAAGCCATTTTACCGATCATTATTTTACCTAAGCCATTTCACATCTGACTGATATCGAATCCATTTTACCGAAAGTAAATTTTGCCAAAAGGATATTTTACCGAAAAATAATTTCAATCTTTTTCTAAATTGTTATTTCAGTCATTTTAAAATTTTATTAATAAAATAATGCATATTTTTTTTTTTAATTTTGATAGATATAAAATTTTATTAAAATAAATATAAAGTACTTTTATAACATTTTAATAAATAACAATAAAGTTTTGATTTTTTTAAAATAAACATTATAAATACTGTACTTCAATATATATTGACAAATTAGCAAACCATTAACATTTCGGTAATGGATTTCGGTATAATGGCCAAATATCCTATCGATCAAATGGATTGTTAATGAAATGGCTTAGGTAAGATGATCATTGATAAAATGGTTTTCGGTAAAACGTACCATAATCAAATATAAGCTATAGCGAATTTCAACCCAACGTTTTATGTCATGTATGATAACATGCATTATAAAGTTTTAACTAAACAAAATGTTTTATTTTCGTCTACCGATTAAGGTTAACCTATCTCTACGCAGCAGTAATTCTGGCCAGATTTATAGTTTCGGCCAGAATTATGAGCATTTTCAAAAAATTTATTAAGCTCTACAAAAGGATGTGAATTGTTTTACGTTAATATTTTATAAAGGTGGACGGAAAAAAATAACCAAATGAAATTGAAGACATTATATGACAGGCGAGCGGAGAATTATTTCACTTTTTTTTTTTATTAAAATTCACAAATTCTATCGATTAATGAAAAATGATTGGACTTCAACAAACAACGATACATTTTAATTTTATCTTATAAGCATTGATCTAATAAATTTACGGAAGGAAAATTTACTATAGGAAATTCATTATTATCCACAAAAAAACTAAAATCGCCAGTAATATTAGTTTTAAGTAATGGTTGATTTTTTCTTTTACATACATTATTATTTTTAAATGAAATATTATTATCAAGAGTTCCAACTATTTGAAAACCAAGTTTTTGTTCAACAAGTCCATTAAGTATATTAAGTCCAAAAGATAATTGTGGTTTCAATGAACCAGCAATATCAATTGAAGAAGCATCGATGTTAAACTTTGGTTTATGTAATTTAGATTTAGGCACAAATCCAGATTGTATAAATATTGGATTAGTTAT